>JADAQX010000061.1:0-119799 GCA_015476325.1 Cardiosporidium cionae
GAGAAGGAGGAGGATGAGGAGAAGGAGGATGAGGAGAAGAGGAGAAGAGGAGGAGAGAAGAGAAGAGGAGAAGAGGAGAAGAGGAGAAGGAGGATGAGGAGAAGAGGAGAAGGAGGATGAGGAGGAGGAGAAGGAGGAGGAGAAGGAGAAGGAGGAGAAGGAGAAGAAGGAGAAGGAGGAGAAGGAGGAGAAGGAGGATGAGGAGAAGGAGAAGGAGGAGAGGAGAAGGAGAAGAAGGAGAAGGAGGGGGAGGAGGATGAGGAGAGGAGAAGGAGACGGAGGATGAGGAGGAGGATGAGGAGGAGAGAAGAGGAGAAGGAGGATGAGGAGAAGAGGAGAAGAGGAGGAGAGAAGAGGAGAAGAGAAGAGGAGAAGAGGAGAAGGAGGATGAGGAGAAGAGGAGAAGGAGGATGAGGAGGAGGAGAAGGAGGAGGAGAAGGAGAAGGAGGAGAGGAGAAGGAGAAGGAGGAGAAGGAGGGGGAGGAGGATGAGGAGGAGAGAAGAGGAGAAGGAGGAGGAGAAGGAGGAGGAGAAAATACGCCTCTTCCTAATAGTTTATTTATTTTATTAAAAAAAAACGTTAAGCAGGAGAATAACACACACAATACTAAACAAAACAAATAAAGTTTCCACATCATCTCCATTTGAGAATGGACACACTTTTTGAATATATTTAAAAACTTTTCAAAATGTGTTTCTATACAAAATAATAAAGTTTCAGAAAAAGAAATCGCCTTCATCCAACTACAGCGATCAACGCATGAAAGAAAACAATAAAAAGAAGAAGAAGAAGAAGAAGAAGAGGAGGAGGCCATATACATGTGTAAACCAATTTTTTTTTCACTTCCTCTAGTAGATAAGCAAGTAGTACTTGTCCAAAGGCAGATCCAGCTACAAAATAATGGCCTTTCATGAGTACACCATGACGAATAATAAGAGTGATGGCAGTCCCACTGCAGTATACAAAAAAGTATGGAAATGATATAAAATAGCAGAGATGCATCGAGGGGATTGAAAATGTAGGTTAAAATGATCCTAGTGGGTAGAGGAGGAATATGAAAACAGAGATTCCACCCATCGAAGCGTCGGTGTGGGCAGAGAAGTATGGAGAGAAGGAAGCAAAGCGATGCAATTATAATGAGGGGGATGTTTTTTTAGGGGAGAAGTAAAGAAATGCGAATCATACATAAAACTAAAGGAAGAAACAGACTGAAAATCATCAAAATAGAGTCAAATTACGTCAATAGAGAGAATTCCATCTCCAGAGTTTCAAAAATATGAAAGAAGGGAAGGCCATTTTCAGAAAATCGACTCTTCAAGCTCTTTTTCCACTCTTGTATAAACATATGAAGGAGGAGAGAGGGAAGAGAGGGGGAGAGGAGAGAAAAGAGAGGGAGGAGAGGAAAGTGGGTAGGAGAGGAAAGTGGGTAGGAGAGGAAAGTGGGAGGGAGGAGAGGAAAGTGGGAGGGAGGAGAGGAAAGTGGGAGGGAGGAAAGTAAAGTGGGTAGGAGAGGAGAGAGGAGAGAGGGAGGAGAGGAGAGAGGGAGGAGAGGAGAGAGGGGGGAGAGGGAGGAGAGGAAAGTGGGTAGGAGAGGAGAGAGGAGAGAGGGAGGAGAGGAGAGAGGGAGGAGAGGAAAGTAGGTAGGAGAGGAGAGAGGAGAGAGGGAGGAGAGGAAAGTGGGTAGGAGAGGAAAGTGGGTAGGAGAGGAAAGTGGGTAGATTCCTTTGACGTTAGGAATGAAGACTCAAGATTTAATCTCTTGCAAAAATATACAAACATTGGATGCATGAACAAGGGAGGGAGACAGGATTTCATTCTATTCCATTTTATTTTATTTTTTAAAGTTTGTATTGTAACGTTTTCTAGAATCCATAGTATGCCTTTGGCCTGCTTTTCAAGAAAATGGATTCTCTTCTTTTGTGCCTCTCATTCATCTCTCTCTCTCTCTCTCTCTAAAGCATACAGAGAGCTATCCAAGAAAAATAGTTATCAGCAATTTTCAAATGTTTGCATAGAAAATCCTTAAAAAAATCAAAAAACTTTATTTTTATCCACATTTTTGAGTCCATTTCTATCCAGTTTAGAACTCAAAAGAGAATTTAAAACACAAAAAGAGAGAAACTCTCCTCCATACTTTCTCTCGTAAGTGAAAGGAAAGTTATATGACAGAATATAAAGGTGGAAGTAGCTTCTTAACAAACATCAAAAATTGAATAAGTCCATCTCTATACACAACATCTCTTTATCTCTCTCTCTTCTTCACCTATATACTATATTCTTAAAAAACTTTTTACCGTCCACTCTTTGTCGATATATCTAAAATCACAGCAATGCCATGAGGAGGGGCCTTATCAAGATGCACTAACATATCTGTTCTTCGACTATAATTTCGATATTTCTCTGCTCTTCCTGGTGTAGAATTCAAGGAATAAAGAGGATTTTGTGGTAAAGAAATATCTTTGAAATAGTCCAGTAGAGTCCTTTGTAGATGCTACCACACAATAGAATCAAGAAAAAAAGATAGACAAACTAAAAATGAAAGAGAGAGAGAGGTGATAAAGAAGAAGAAAAAAAAGAAGAAGAGAGGGAAACGTTACGAAAGAAATAAAAAAAATAAGGCGATGTCTTGGCTATACTTTTCTTATATTCTAAAATTTGAGAGAGTAGAGATTTGCTATTATGGGATTATCTTTCTCTAATGATTGCAGAGAGTATATTTACGTATAGCCTCTTTACTAAATACCAATGATAGAGTTTGTTTATAAACATTGCACTTTTCTTTTTTCTAAAATATTACGTTTTTAAACATTTATAGAGTGCCATTTCCTCTTTCTGCATATAAATTTGTTTTCACAAACGATTCATAGACACCTTATTCCATTTTCAGTAGGAAGAATTCTTCTCCCATTTTCTTCTCCCCTCTTCTCTCTTCTTCTCCCATTTTCTTCTCTCTTCTTCTCTCTTCTTCTCCCATTTTCTTCTCCCTTTTTCTCCTCCCATTTTCTCTCTTCTTCTCCCATCTTCTTCTCTCTTCTTCTCTCTCCTTCTCCCATTTTCTCTCTTCTTCTCTCTCCTTCTCTCTCCTTCTCCCTCCCCCCTCCTCTCCTCCTCCCTCCCCCCTCCTTCTCCCGCCTCCACCTCTCCACTCTCAAGAATAAATTACTTCTTTATATTTATAAATGCAGCAGGAGGAATAGAGTATTCCCTACCGGCATGCCTTCACCCTTCAAAGCAGAAATAAAAACAGCCTTCGATAATTCCTCAGAGAAATTTCGTGAAAGAATTTTTTCAGCATGCATTTGTATGCACTGCTTGGAGACCTCTGCTTTAGCTAATTCCATATTTGTGAGGAATTTGTCAATTTTATTAAAAGCAAAAATGATGGGAATCTAAAAGAGTGTGCAATAAAAAAAGAAATTTAGCCAAGATTTAGAAATGAAAACTTCAGTAAATTCCTACAGATGCCTCAAAAGCAAAATTTTTCAAATTCTTTTTCATCAAAGTTTCTCCAGAAAAAGAACTCTTCCATTTCAAAATTTTTGGCTTCTACAAGTACAATAAACATCGTCCATGAAAAAATTCCATTTCTTTCCCTCTCTGTATCCTCTCGTTGTTTGCTTTTGCTTCAAACAAAGGCCATGCTCTGTCTACCTCTCCAATTTTTTTCTATTTCCATCCCAGCCTACGAATCCTCACTCCCTACTAAAGTATAATTCAATGCTGATAATGAAAGAATAAACATACTTTAAAACGATCTGCTTGTATAAGAACTTCTTCTGTTTGTAATTGTGCACCCTCCTCTACAGAAATAATAACCAAGGCTAAGTCCGCCAGCGATGTCGCCCTGCCTCGATGGATTTCAAAAATTTCATGGCCTGTCCATAAGAAACATTCAAAATCGAATATCTCGTATGTATCCTCCTAATAAATTTAGTAATTGGGTATCCACTGTAGCCTAGGATTCTAAATGTCAACACTGAAATCCATTTCGATGTATTCTTTGCCTATACATGGGTTGTATTTGCTAATCTTCTTTACCTGTTCTCTCATAAGAGAGAATAGTAGAGAGAGTAGTAGAAAGAGAGAGAGTAGAAAGAGAGAGAGTAGAAAGAGAGAGAGTAGAAAGAGAGAGAGTAGAAAGAGAGAGAGTAGTAGAGAGAGAGTAGAAAGAGAGAGAGTAGTAGAGAGAGTAGTAGAGAGAGAGTAGTAGAGAGAGAGTAGTAGAGAGAGTAGTAGAGAGAGTAGTAGAGAGAGAGAGAGTAGAGAGAGTAGTAGAGAGAGAGAGAGAGAGTAGTAGAGAGAGTAGTAGAGAGAGTAGTAGAGAGAGAGAGAGAGAGTAGTAGAGAGAGTAGTAGAGAGAGAGAGAGAGAGAGTAGTAGAGAGAGTAGTAGAGAGAGAGAGAGAGAGTAGTAGAGACAGTAGTAGAGAGAGTGCGTGTGTCAAGTATGAAATGCAAATGCGAATCATCAAACCTCCAAGCCAATGAATATTTTTCAATTCCTCAAAGTAAAAACGGTTTCATTCTATAACTTTCAGAAATATGTATTACAGCAGGAAGAGGCAAATCTAAGGTGACACTGCTAGTTTCTGAGATATCAACGCATCCAATGCTCGAATGAGAAAAAAGAAAGGAAAGTCTTCCCATTATTGGGGAGAAATTCGAGAGGTTGAAATGTCAGACACTCTTGCTAGCAAACATGTGGTGGGTATATACATCCTCCTAAAGGGAATGAAATCCTATTTTCTCATCCGAGTGTTTCTAATAGCCACTCATTCTTCAACACGTATTCTTCTGGACTCATTCTCAGAGTGAGAATGCAGAGCGAGGTTATCTTTTCTTTTCTTTTTCTAAATCAATTCGATTTCTGAATGATTTTAGGTCTCTGAAACATTCCAAATGTATCCAACACAATTCTTTCCTTTTCTCTTCTATTGGATATCCTTTCACCTGGAGTATCCAGGATTGTTACACGTCTAGAGGGAATCGAGAGAGGAAGAATTTCTGGTGAAGAGGGCGAATAGCCTGCATTTGAAGATGCAAAGGGGGATGGAGAGGCTCCATCTAACCACACAGCGTAGCCATTCACATTCTGAGTTATGTTTCCTGCCTCCTTCTTTGCAATAGTTGTTTCTAATGGGAAATGGACAGAGAATAAGAAGAAATGTGCAAAGAAGCAGCCATATATATACAGTTATTTCACATATTAAAAGAACTCCTCTCTCTGCAAGAACAAAGTCAAGCAGTCTCTCCTATCATCTAAAAAAGAAATCGTTATCATAAGTAGAGAAAAAGAAAGTGTGCGTTTTAAATATAAAATTTTCCTCTAAAAATAAAATCGCAATCTGAAAAAGCCACAGATAAAAAAATGGAGTCAGAAACAGAAAATATGGACGCAAGTGGACATCACTACTAAAAGAGACTCCCTCAACGATTATAAAAAAGCTTTCATTCAAACAAAATTATCTTAGAAAACGAAGGATTTCTTGCTCCAGAAACGAGTTTCCTGCCTTCATCAAAAACAAAGAAAACTCATCAACTCTCTCTGAAATGGCTTAGAAAAAACTTACTAGCAAACCAATCCAGTACTGTGGTTTTACCATGATTGATGTGGCCCAGTAAAACGACGACAGGAAGGGCAGGAAACGATAACCTCTGCCAGTAAGGAGAATTTGGAGTCCACTCCGGTTCAGGATCAATTTTATACGGTTGTAAATCAAAGCGATGACAAACGGCAGCGGCTCTCTCAAAAGTAACCGCCACTAGCCGTTTATTACTAAAAGAAAATACGAATAAAAACAAAATAGAAGCCAATTTTTCATGCAATTTCAAGATGAAACAGATGGGTGAGACGAGAAGAAATAAATAAAACGACTCAAAACATATACTTAACGCTCTACATTAGATCAAAGAAGAATAAAGCTAGTAGCATATAAACTGAAGAGTATATACCATCCTAAGAATCACAAAGAAAGCGATCCTGCAGTACGCCACAAGAGAGAGAGAGAGTATAGAAGAGTAGGGAGGAGGGAGAAAAATTAGAATAGGAAGCCTCCTATTCTTAGAAATAAGGAGATAAAAATCCTTGTTTCTCTGCAAATGAAGAGGAAAAAAAGGTGTGAAAATGGAACCAACGATGGACCCTATGTTATTGTATTACAGCAAAGCGATTCAGAATGTTGGAGAGGATACAAAAATTAGAAAAATACAGTCGATTATCACTTTAATGCTCTCTTACATGGTTTTCCACTGTCCTATCTAACAAAAGGATAGCAGTACTAAAGGATGAACGCAACATATACTCGGTAATAAACAAAAAAAGAAGCAATTCCTCTATCAAAGAAGAGCTGAGGTTACCTCAGCCTCTGCCTACGATAGCAACAGGAGTAAGAGAAAAGCATCCAATTAAAATAAACAGCAAAGCAGTAATTTAATTTCTGCTGAAACATTGAAAAGCGTCGCATTAAAATGCTGAGAATGAAGAAATTCAATGAAAAGTATTTACATAGTTTCTTGGCATTGAAAATCAACCATTTAAAATAATTGTCATCAAGACTTATAAGAAACATCGTTTGCTTAAAAATACAGATAAATGAAAAAACTATAAAATACTTTTTTGTACTGGGTTCAATTTTCAAGAATCACTGAATTTGTTTTGATAACATTTCATATTCAAACAAAAGTGATTTCGTACGACTTAGCCACAGAAACATACAAACTCTTGCATAATACTTCAATGTTCATCAGTAATAGTATAAAAAATAATAAGGAAAAAGAGCAAAACAGTAGCAAATGGACCTCTGTTTTATCTCTTAATTTCTAGAATGAGCATGTAAAAAAGTTTTGAAAAACTTTTCGAAATCCATGCAGGATTTGAGTATAAAACTAGATTCAAACCTTTCCTTGTATTTCATGTAAATGAAATCCAAACTATGAAAACAATGAGACGAATGGATTTACTCAGCATTGCCATAAATAAAAGAGTACTTTATTGTCAGTTTTCTCCCCCCGAAAAGCATTGAAAAGAAGACGGATTTTGCGTTATAGAGAAGATAACACATCTCTCCTCTAAAATGCAGGAAAAAATACTAACTCTGACATAAATCGGCGACCCAAATGATCTTCCCAAAAATATTCGCTTTTTGCAAAGCGGACACCACATTCTCTTAAACAACTGGGATAATCAATCCGCAAAATAATACGAAGCTCCTGGTAAAGAAATAAAATGTAACAAAAAGCTAATCCAAAGGATTTCACAAATCCTAAACGGGGTTATCTTAAGATGTTATTTTCATAAACGGGGTAAAAAACTCCTGCGCAAATAAAATTCATCTTAGATAATTAATTCCCTGTTTATTTGATTGCTAAGGAAGAAGGTCAACACATAAATATACTGCCCTCAACCTTCTATAAATTGTATGAAACCTACACGTATTCAATATATGCGTTAAGATTACGTGAAGATAGGAAAGACAAAGGATGCTTACCAAAGAAAGACCTCTATTTAACACGCAATGAAATATAAAAATTCCACAAATTCCATTGCATTAATTACAATCGTTCTTTCAGTAGGAACATGCTCAGTATGAGGACTTCTAAATAATGTTGCAAATTCATCTCAAGAGTAGTTTATTATCATACGATGTGCTTTCATAAGAATGAATTTTATCACAATTTATTTAAAAGTTGCAGAAGCACCCATTAAACTACAAAAGAAATAAAATACTCACACTTCTTTTATCGAATGCAGCAAAAGTGTTCAACTAACTAATTACATAGCAGTAAGAAATAGGTTTGGAGCTAATGTGCAATTTCATACGCATTTGTAAGCGATCAAAAGTCATACTTGGGGTGTCACAAATGGAGGTAGCAGCACAACAGGTGATTTTTGCTTCTGTCCACGTATCAAAGTATTTCGCATAACTTTCCTCCCAACAGGGAGATTCACCCCCTTGTAAAAGAAACATCGCGAAAGGAACGACATTTGCGTTCAACCTTCCATTTTCAGTTGATTAAACTAGCGATTCAGATAAAAGCAGATCAAGTCAAACATGCGCTGCGTTTTCTTGAAATACACAGACGAAAAAAAATGAAAGTGCCTCGACGTAACATTATGGTAAGGAACTCGAAAGGGTACAAACACACTATCCTCCAAATGGTATCACATGTAAAGGTAATGCAATAGTATAACTTAGTTGATTCGTGCTGGGATGGGATGCAATAGTAGCTTTTGAATTCTTTGCGCGGTTTCCTTGTCCCAGAAAAAGGAATTTGAAGACGGCCATATACATATTACTTCAAATAATGCAATATAATACAAGTGCTTTGGGCTTTACAAATATGGGTTTAAAAGAGACCAGGTTCCCATACAGCATACCTAGATTTCAATACTTTGATGTGCGTCAAATTTCTCTAGAAGCCAGAAAGGTTTCCAGATAAAATAGACTTACAATTCTTACGTTGTCAAGAAATAATTGCGTTAGTGCCAGTAGGAAATATGTTTCTTGGTCACCTTTTCGGTACGTTGTTTATACCATGTACAAAAATATATAAAAATGTGACATCGGAAATTTTCTTAAAATAAAGTGTAAATTGAATTCTTTGCCATCATTGCAGCGCTATATTCATTAATCAAGTATGTGATTTCCTTTTCTAAACTGGACGCACAGGGTTTTGGGAAGGCAATTGCCGATGTCATCGTCACACTAATGTAAACCAAGGGGAATTTTTCAGCGAGAAATAAAAATTTCATTTAATATTTGAGCTAAAGAGTCGACTTTTGGCTACTTTTTCAGTAGAAGCTTGTGTTTGCTTTCGATTATTTTACTAGCAAGTTTTGATCAAGGGATACTGGGACTGTTTTTTCATATTCGAGATTTTAAAATGTTTTAATGCAATACTGAAACTATCTTTCCATCTACTTTGTCATTCTCTCAGTGCAATAGAATTGTGTTAAATTTGTAAGGATATTGAATGTTTTAGAACTATAATTCTTGATACACATGAAAGCCATTTTTCTTTATTTCGCATAAACTCTTTGAACACCGTTCAGAAAGTAACATCCTATTTTCAAATTTCAGAATGCTAAGGGACTCGTACGCTTCTCTAATCATCTCGTTTAATGCGAGGACTGAAACTGAGCTCATTTAAGTTAATACTACACCTCGATAATTTTCGAATGCCCTAAGTTTGATTTCTGTTCTAGTCCATTGCTGTAAAGTTGATCAAACGAGATGAACAGAATTTTAACTTTCAGTGGCATTCGCGAAAGGACGGTAGGAAATTTATCCATCCGCTTCGAAAACTTGCAGTACCTAGAGCAGATTCCAGAAATTATTTCTATGCCCGGTCGCTGACTAAAATTTATTTCCCTGTGCGTCAATGAGAAAGAAAAGCGTCCTGTGGCACACAATGCAGAAAATTGGAGAAAGATGTTTTATTCATTTTCTTCTAAATTTTTTGACAGTGAATTTTTTGAATCCGACATCGCCTGAAGAAATCAATTTTTAAATTGAGAGCGAGTGGATTCAGGTTCTCATTCGTTTAAAACGGCTCTGTATTATATATTAGCTCTTTTTTCAACGTGTGTACAGGATGAACCAAAAGAACAATGGTGTCTATTCATTTTCATTTGTGCGCTAATGGGGTTTATTTAGAAATCCTTCGTTGGTTACCGTAGAACGAGCATTTCCTGGAATGGACTCAACACAATTCCCCATTCATTTGATGGGGAGAAATGACTTGCTTGTTGATGCCGAACTTGCTCGATATCCTTCTGGGGAACTGGATCATCGTCGTTTGCACCATTCAATTTTACCTATTCCATCTGAAGTTTTAATTGGCCAAGATTCGCAAGGTTTTCTGGCTGAAGTTGACTTTTCTTTTCTACAAGACTCCCTTTCTCTTTATTCTACTTTAATTGAATAGTATGTGTTCGCACTATGTAGGTATTTGGTATTATATAGCGATTTGCGGTATTTAGCGCCTTTCAGTAAACTGTTGCAAATATTATACGTGGCAACAGATGCTGCAAGCAATTACCGCTTAATGCAAATATTATTGTTAATCTATAACAAAGATATTCTACTATTTTCGAATTTCTTGGTGCAAGAAAATTCTGGAACCTTAACCGTACTATTTTTCCATGATTTTTTTTATATAGAAATAGTATTTTCTTGCATTGATAATACGATATGCGTGCTCTCAGCTTTTTAGAATGTGCGTGTCTAATTAATTTATTCTATATTCAGCTCGTACATGCAACATTATGCACCGCATGGAGTTTATTGCTTACCTTCATTGGAATCTTTACTAGGTAGGTTTTGTTTTTGAATTCGAAATTTTCTGGTAGAGCTTTATTTACGTATTTTTTATAGAATTCATTTTAAATACTCGTTTATTTTGCAGAGTGGCATTGTGTGATTTTTGTAAGAAAGGGAATTTATGGAGGTGGAATCTTCAAATTCATAATAAAAATCGATGAAAACTATCCTCGTACTTCTCCAACAACAATATTTATTAGTGATGTGTTTCATCCCTTAGTAAATGTGTCTACTGGTATACTGGATATCACGGTAAGGACATTCTTGTGATATAATATTATAAGGGAGGTGTACCAGTCGCCCTCCTGGTTTTTCAATAATTTAATTAAAAATGAGTCTACAATATCGCGGAGAGATTATTCATGCCATCTTCCCTCGATACGTTGATTCTTTTTGCCCTATGAATGTTCCTAATTATACTTCTACTTTAAACCACTTGTCATCCATAAATTACACTTTCCAATAAGTGTTCGTATTTTTGCTTTGTAAAGCCTGCATTTCCTGTTTGGAATGAGGAGCATTACATTCCACTTGTCATATCGTACGTGAAGAAAATCTTTTACGAGCCAGAATTTTTTTCATCTGGAACTTCAAATAAAGAGGCCCTGTATTTGTAAGTAACGCATGCTAGCTTACAGATAAATTGCTTTTCAATCGATTTTTTCACTGAAGAATATCAAGCTTTTGTTGCGTAGGCTACACCTTTGAAATGACAAATATCAGAAAAACCATTTTCTTATTTAAAAAAAAAGTTGCCTTTTATTTAGAAAAAATGTAATTATTTTGCTGTCATAGCAAATCAAATTATTATTGCCCTTCTCCATGTACTCCAGGTATCAAGATGATAAAAAATTATTTCTGCAGAAAGTAAATGAATGCGTTAAGGTAATTTGAATTGTTGACACCAACTATTGAAAATGCTCATTAATAGTGGATCGCTTTTTCCTATATATCATTCAAAGAACGACGCTCTGCTATTGTGTCTCGACGTTGCAAATTTTTGGCTCTCATGTTACTTACAACATCTTCCGCTTATAAATGACAGCTCTTATTGTTTTTTAATAGAAATCTCAAGAAACGATTTATGACATGGACAAGCATTTCTCAATCAATGTGAGACCAATCTTTGTATAATGAGATGGCAATATTACAGCTTATACTTGAATATTTACTGACAATTTGATTTATAGCAAAATTTGCCTGTACGTTTTCGTATTATTTCTGCAAAATATAATTATTTAAAGCGTAAATTTTGTGTGAATGAAATATCTATCAGTTTATGAAAGAAGAAAATGCTATTCGGTGCATTGAAACTCGCTTACTGTCTCTTTCTCATGACAAAGACCGCAACACTGCATCGATAAAATTTGTTGACTGGTAAACAAACAGGCTCTCAATGTGATGCAAAAATTTTTTACATGCAGACCTCCACAATGCTAATTAATGTTGCCATACGTTGAATTTGAAAAGCACAAACGGGTGTAGTGCCTACTTGCCACATCTTATACATTTTGCAAATTCTATATGTGAATTAGGTTTGTACTTGCTATCTAGCTTTTCTGATACTATAGGCTGCTAAATGAGCTTGTTCCACAAAATTTGGGCTCGGTCAGAGGTTAAACAAAAAAAAATTGAAAGGATCTGCAGATTGTTCCATCATGGCATCACCTAGTAAAATCAAATTTGTCAAAAATCTTTTTCTATTATCCTATCTATCTTAAAGAAAAGATGATTTATTTTCTGGCTATGTAGTGTAGATTTTGACTACCCAACATTTTAAAATTGAAATGTAGTGCATTCTGATCCATAAATTGCAATTAAATAGACTGCGCCAATGACTGAGGAGACATCGTCTTGCGTATGTAATGATATCTGTTGGATAATTTTTTATATAAGAAAATAACTATTTGTGGGTTATTATAAATACATTAAATAACTTAAATTGTTAACATGATCCTTTGGCTAAAATTGCTGATCAGACTGCAAAAGGCCACAGTACATAGACAAATTCTGATAAATATGCCTTTTTCTCGTATATTTTAAAAAATGCTGACACTGTAAGAAATTTGCAACGTACATAGTATTATGTAATTAAAAAAGTTCTTAGTTTTTTTGTGACGATCAACGATTAGCTTATGAAACACTTAGAAAAATAGGCAAAAACCTATGTAGTCTCAGGTTTAAGACTGAGAAAATGGTGTTTGCATTTTAAAATGTGTATATCATTCTAGCATGCAATTAATGATGTTTTGGGTGCGTTTTATCTTTTTTTCTGTAATAATTCGTGGGTCAGCAAACGGTATTCCTGGAAGAAACTCATTCCACCGCTGTTGATGAAAGTACATTTCACATCCATACGCTCTGTCCACCAGAACCTTTGACAAAGAGAATAAGCTACACAATATCAAAAATTGAATTTGCTGTTAATAAAATTATTAGCAATGTATCTATAAAAAAGCTACACCTATTCACATGATTTTGTATCTAGCATTGTAGTAGTTACAAAACGTATAGCAGGCTTTGCATGTTTGTGGAAGAATTCTTTGTTTTTCTGGTCAAGTTATTTTACACACGGATGTGACTAAAAAATAAAAAAATCCATCTGAACTTTACCTTTTCTTCCGCAGTGATTGGCTGGTTGTCTAATATTGTAAGTTTTTGAAACAAATGTATGATGGACAAGCGATAAAATGGTATCATTTGCAAAGGGCATTGAAGAAAATTTAATGCTCTGAGATATCTCAAATCTTTCAAAGGAATTAGAGACTCCAGACTTTCAATCTTGTTTTGTTCTAATTCAATTTGCTGAAGGTACGGATGATGCGCCGCTGTTATTCCTTGAAGAGTGTTTAGTTGATTGTCATGTGCCACAAGCGTACGTAAAAATTTCAATTTCTCGATCCCTACTAAATCTTGGAGTTTATTCGTACTTAAGCTCAACTTTTCTAGCTGCATTTGTTCCTCTCCAGTGATTCCTCTCAAAGAAGAAATTCTATTATTTGAGAGGTCTAGTATTTTTAAACAAGTATTGTGGCAAAATATACCATCCACAGATTCAATAAAATTACCCTGTAAGTACAATTCTTGCAAGTATGGATGCAACTTGCATCGTTCTATGCAAGAAATTTGATTCTTTGATAGATCTACTACTTGCAACCCCTCCGGAGGAGAAAAATCAAGTGCATCTTTTAGAAAGTTTTTCGAGGCGTATAACTCTTTCAATTGCCGTAAATTTCCAAGTGGTTCTAGTGTAAGCAGCGCGTTTCCGCTAATGTCCACCCTCTAAAGACGCAGCAGCAGTCAACCATAGAATGAAACGTTTTTCTCGGTACATAAACGAAACAGCCAAATTACAAACGCTACCTTCTATATTATTACAACTCTAAATCGTTTTTGAAAGTGTTTGGTGCCACTCAAAGGAGAACTATTGAAAGAGAAAAAAAGATTTTTCTATATTGCACTATGACTATAGCAGTTGCAACTCTGCCCCGGAACTATAATAAAATTCATCAGAAAGAATCATCTCTAATGTAAAAAAGGGGCATTTACCTGAAGATGAATAAAGTTTCGAAGCAGAAATATGTCATTCAATCCCGCATTTTGTAGCGTGAATTGTAAAAAGGCATGATTCTGACTTCCTCTGATGTGACGCAAGTCATGTAAACCGTTATTTACATAGTCCTGTGTAAGAGACCCTATTTGATATACGCAATCTCCGAATATATATTTTTTAATTAAAAATTCTTGGGGATTAACGGCTTGATCCATTGTAAAATATTCATATAATGCAGTGAGAAATGGAATTTAGATCTCGTTATTTCGCAGTGCAAATTTTTTTTGTACACGACGCAAGTTAACAAATTGTATAGTTATCGAATTATTGCAATAAGCTTTTTTCACACAGAACGCAGAAGGAACTACGAATCACCAGGTTTTTGAAGAATAACACTCAGCTGTCATACTAGTAGCAAAATTAATTTCGCTTATTTTTTATTATTTAAATAAGTCGTATACGACAGCTGCACCATTCATACTTCTTGAGCTTGTAAACGTCACGCATCCCCTAGTAGAAAACTTTATCTCTTTATTCATAATATGTTCGCCGCCACCGCATAACAAATGCAATCACTTGAATGCATTTTGTTTGTCTATGAGTAGAGCCATTTTACAATAAAGCTGCCACTTGTTTAAAGCTTTTTATTTCTAACAGACTGCAATTTTAAAAATTAACCGGCTGGCAGATTTTATACAGTGCATTTACTAGGGTTGTACTGGTGCATCAACTATTTGATTGTCATTCTCTTATTATTATTTGCTTTATTAGGTGGCTGTAAACAATCAAAATTATGTAGGCCACTAGCTTCTCTCAACAAAAATACAATACCATAATGAATACATACTGGACAGATATTTTGCCCAGAACAGCAGGGATGCTTTGCACGGTTATTTGATTAATCTTTCGGACCAAGTGCAGCATATTTCTTTCTTGCAAACGATCGTAGTATTTAAAAAATGCGATTGTCTTTTCTGTAGATAAACTTGAGTAATGTGCAAAACGAATAAAGCAGATTCAATTAGCAGAGTTATATTTCTCCTACACTTGCATTCAGCAGCTGTTAAGCTAGAGAGGGGACAAATTGATGTAATTTAACTGTTGTGTAGCGACGCCTTTCCTACCTATCTAAATCACATTACTACAAGTATCTCCTTGAAGGGAGAGTTCTGCCCCCTCGTCATGATAATACATGTAGTTTTATTTGTATTAAATGAGTTACGGCTTTTTGCAAAAAATTAACTGCTCAATTTTCAAATTTATCCAAGAACATATATATTTCTCTTGCTATAATGTTAATTGGAGTAATTATATTTGTCTTTCGGAAAAGTAACTTTATAAGAAACTCACGCATTCCTATCAAAAGGAGTGTATCTGTTTGAGTCTAACCAAAGACAATTTTGCATTCGTTAGCATGTTAGTTCAGATTTACATTCTTTCTTAGTCCTAATATTTTCGACGAAGCAATCCAAAAAGACGTAGAGATAAAATTACTGCAACGAGCTGGAAACTATAGCATTCTGACCACTCATACTTTCTAAAAGTTATTAAATGCAAGGCTAGAATACATTTCCAAACTCGAATATTTAGGAGTGATAGAGGTGCTGCATAGCTTCCAGAGAGCTAATTACGTTACATGCGAAGAGACACGTTAGTAACTGGCTTGGTTTCCACTGTTTATCATCTAAGCGGTTGCAAGGCTTTTTTGTAGCATTTTAAAAATTCAAATACCACATCAATTTTACTAGATTAGCCTGCATTGATACAAACATAGTTTCCCTGTACCTTTATTTATTTGAAATTACTTGGTGATTTACCAAAAATTACAACTATATTTCTTCCCTTTATAAATTATAGTAGGATTTTATATTTCACCTGATTGATCTGAGCTCCGAATAGAATATGTTGAGATTGCAAAGTAACCTGGTGGGGCATTCTTCGAACATTATTTTCTATAGGTTATTCAGCTGGAACTCGCTCATATTTTTAAGCATATACCGTTTATTGGGAGATGTGAACGTAAAGTGTGCCATTGGCGAATCACAAGCTCCAGCGGTTGCATATCGTACCTATCCTCCGACGTTGATAAGGTTGCAGGAGGAAGATAATGCAGGCTTGGCACATATTCCATACTACGATCATTTTGAATTGCTTCATTCAAAGACAGTAAATAGAGAGGAGGTAGCATATAATGGAATAGTACAATCAGTAGGAGAGCAGCTTGCGGCAAATGAAACGGGCAGAATTATTATTGGAATAAAAGATTTTCCGCCAGAGGGCTCACAGCATTCATTCCCTTTGTCACATCTGCTTAATCAGCCACCCGATGACTTAGATAAAAAGACCTTTTTTTTTGAAGAATCTCTCGAAGGTAATGGCACAATAAAAAGCATGAGAGTTCTGCCAAAAGTAGGGCTTGTGATCATGGAATTTGATCCTAAAGCAGCTCTCACTGACGTTCAGACAGTGGTTCGAAACACATGGAATGATCGGCAGAAAGTGTGGCTTATCGAGGCCGATACTAAAGTAGATTTGAGAGATAATCCACGAATGTCTTCTCTTAGCAATTTTTCTTTGAATACTAGCACCCTTAACGACTTTGATCCAAGTATTGTAACGCAGGTAAATAGCGCAGATAAGCTACGCGGCATTATTACTAGAGAATTGCTGCGATGGCTGTCAACAAAAAATACCATGACATCGGTTAATCGGTTGATTCCTTTTTCTTTCGTCAACCCTTTTGTCTCCATGTTTAATAATCCTGTTTCCACTGCCATGACAAACCTTTTTACTGGATTTTTGCCTTTCTCTAATTCCCGAGCGCGCGAATATCCTAACGATCCCAACTTCCCTTTGCAATGGGGATTGAGCAATGTTCCCTCAATGCAACTCGATATTAAAGCACCCGGGGCTTGGAATCTCATCAAAGGCACAGCTCTAAAGCAAAATGAAGTGGTAGTAGCACATATTGATACTGGAATAGATCATTCACATCCTGATTTGGCACCGAATATCTGGACTAATCCGAATGAAATTCCTAATAATGGAATTGACGACGATGGTAAGATGCTTATTATCTTTCTTATGTAAGTTGCCGGCTAGCAAGTAATTATGAGTGAAAAGGTAATAAGTTTTGCATTAACCTAGCATTAAAATGCATTATTACTTAAAATTATGACTTTACGCTTCGATCTAGGTAACGGCTATATCGATGACGTTCATGGATGGAATTTTCGAGACAACAATGCATTGGCGTATGACAGTCGTGGTCATGGTACACATACTGCTGGGACCATTGGTGCCATAGGGGACAATGGTATCGGTGTAGCAGGGGTGATTTGGAATGTAAAACTGATGCCGCTAAAGTTTCTTGATCGAGTTAGCGGCGCAGTTGAAGCGATTGATTATAGTATTCGTATGGGGGCGCATATTTCCACAAATTCATGGGGTTACAACTCGTTTTCTTCAAGCTTGCTGCGTGCACTTCAAAAAACGAGAGAACACGGGCAGCTATTTGTTTGTGCAGTTGACAACAAAGGAAGGGACAATACAAAGTAAGGAGTTATGCACTGCCCAAAATACAGATGTTGTTTAGCCTAATACGCTAGAGTAGTAGTACGAATGTGAATTAATGGAATAAAAAGTTGTAGTTTCTCTATAATTATAGTGTATATGTTTGTTATCACTCGAATAATTTTCATTCAAATGCTAAGGAATTTTCTGCAACTAGTACTTAAAAATCATTCCTATTTATCAGTTAGCGTGTTATTATGCTGTCATATATTGACATCTCTGTGCATGTAATTTTTCAGCTTTTCTGACTTCCCGCCAAACTTCAACAATCCAAATATGATAAATGTCGCAGCTTTAGCAGCTACTGGTGACTTGGACGTAACTTCGAATTATGGCAAAGAAAATGTTCATATTGCAGCGCCTGGCAAGAACATTTTTTCTACAGTATTGAATGGACGATACGATTTTAAGGATGGTACCTCCACGGCTACACCTTTTGTGGCAGGTCATTTCAACTTATAATTTTCAACGTGTGTAAATAATTCTTCTTAACAAAGAATGACTCACTTTTTCTGTAATCTACATGGACATGAAGCATGCGTTTTAAAGAAGGGCATATCATACACAGGCATGCAATGAAACAACAAATGCATATTTTAGATGGTATAATGATAACTCAGGTGTGGCTGCATTGTTGCTATCCTACTTCCCGAGGCTGACAGCATATGATTTGCGAAAAATCATATTGGCCTCAGCAAATAGATTACCTACTCTTAATATGAAGGTTGTGTCTGGAGGAACACTCGATGCGCTTGAGGCTTTCAAGGTTTGAATTAACAAAAATATAATGAATCAATGTAAAGTAATGATTGTGGACGAATATACTTTAAGCTTATTCTTGTACTCAAAAGTACTGAACAAAAGATCCTTCGATGACCAGCCTTGCAATCAGTGGTTTGCATGCACTCTATTGTTAAATTATTCTTGCTTTTTCGTTTTTACAGCTTGCTCTCCAAGAGAGTCTGGATTAGCACCCATTGTGAGACATGTGAAGCTAATTAAAAATTGCAGTAGTAACTTTTGTATTTTTTTTAACTTTGAAAATTCATATCTGCTGCAGAAAAGTTGCTGTATTTTTGAAAGGAGTGACGATTTTCTAGCATTACATGTAAAACAACTTGAAACATGACATGATTGATTGTGATTGCCATGCAGCAGTGATGCTTAAACTTTCATAATCCGGTAATTTTGTGGAGCTTCTGAAGCACTCGTAAAAAGAAGAGCTGAAAAATTCAATGCTCGAAGCTGTGTGCACCCAATTAATTTTGTAAATATCAATTAGTGGTAATATGAGAATAGACACTATGGCTCTGCTTTTCAATTTTGAAAATGGGTTTTTCTCTTCGAAGATACTTACATTTTATGAAAAGAGGAAATGACTAGCGCCTTCTAGTTGCTATATGGTTACTCAAATTTAGCTGCTTAAGAAGAGCAGTTGAAAACAAATGCTCGTTACAAACAAACAAAACTCATCCGTTGGCATAACAGTTGTCTATTCTCGAGTTTCCATCAGTACTTATTGGGTTTTGGTCGGTAGGACAGCGTGGAGTTTTATCACAAGTTTGTAGTGTTATTATTGGATGGCCGCAAAGGTATAATTTGACAAAACGATTTACGTTTATTCTGATCCGTACCCCCGTATAAAGAATTCACTCCCGTTACTGAATTGCCACCCGGCATTGCGTAAACTGAATATAATTGCGGGGTACCAAACGGAAAATGAGGAGAGCTGCTAACGGATGGATATGGCACTGTCGCCTATTATACAAAGAAAAATGATATACGCAAGGTGAAGGATATTGGCAAGAAAAGGAAAATTTTGTGCTGATTCTATGTGATATGTGACTTAGTTCAAAAGTTACATGAAAATTGTAATTGTATGGTATCACATTGAATAAACTACCTGCACCCATCCTGTCCTTGCATCCTTGGGACTTAAATACCAATAGGATGATATCGGCGGCAAAGTGCCCGCGGGGATTCGCCTTTGTCGAGTAGATTCCATTTCTTCACTTTGGGGATTCTCTAGTCGATCTTGATACCTCCTGAAAGGTGGTATGCTACTATTTTTAAATGTTCCAGTTGCTACAAAAAGAATAAAGATGGGCGCTTGCCCTGCTATGGAACCGTTTTCATTCAACAATCTGTTGTAGTACAGTTTTTCCACCATTGATTTAGGGGATATTCTTGCATTGGAGCTATTTTCAGAAGGGTCAACGAAACTTTCAACAAAGGGAATCGGAAGTAAGTCTGCCTTATTTATCGGTATCAAATAATGTTCAAAAGGTATCGAAACTAACGGGTTTAGAGTTGAAAAATTTCTGGTCTCGTTTGAGGAGATATTTTCGTGGCTAGGAGACGCCGCACTTTCAAAGTTTTTCTTAACATTTCCGGAAAGGGTTGTCAAAGATTCTTCAATGAAGCTAAATAACATGGAGGTATTCTGTGGGATATCATCTTGTTTATTAGGGAAGAAACCGTGCTGATGGACACTACTAAAATCTACTTGTGATTCCATATAAGCGAAGTGCATCGAGCTCAATTTCATCAGTTCATCTTTAAGACGAGTAAGAAAGCCGCGCATATTTGCGAATAAAGCTATCAAATTTCGTAATGTGTTTCCGGATTTAGTTTTAGGATGCTCGAATTTCCGAACAAATTGCTTTTCTTCTGCTTGCTTAACATACGGTTCAAACGTCCAGTACCCAATGTTTCTATCTCTTTCCATCTCATGGGAACAAGTGCTTTGCGTTTTCCATTTCTTATCATTTACTAATTGATCGATTGATGGCCCTTCTTTTGAAGAATCCGTTGCAATCGACTGTGACAGCTTTGAATGATGCGTTGGAACCTCTTCTAACACTCTATTGTTTCTCCTATGAAAAGTGCAACTTCCCGGTACAGCAAACGCGAAAGGATTGTCAGTGAAAGCGGTAGGTGCTGCAAAAATGCACACACTTGTACGAATTCGCTATAGCGTTACTTCAATTTCTATCGAGAAACCGTATGCACGGACATGCTCATGAATTGTTTACCCGGATTTGTATTTCCCGAATAGATATATCTGTAGTAGTCATACCAGTACTGGTAATAATAATCAGCTGCCCAATTATTCGTATAGTAGACCCCTAAAGGGTACTTCGGTGCCTGCTCGAGTATTTTTGTTGATTTGTTATTTTCGATATTTGTGCTAGGCGTCGAGATACTCTTCTCCTTTCGTTTACTATCCCATTGATCAAAAGCCGCTCTATTTTCCATGGGTAAATGATTTGCGGGACTCACATCGGAACCCTTTTGCTTCTCGTGTGTTTGCAATACACTTGTTTGTTTTATTATATTTTTCATATTTTGGTGACTGCCATTGCCATACTGTGTCGTTAATGCAGCTGCAGTTGCAAATATCATGAATCTTTTCATGGAAAGAACCCAAATAAGCTATAGCATATACAGAGGAATTACATGTTACTAAAAGAGAAAATTATCAGCGCTGCTCCCCTGATTGCTCATTTTTTTATTTCGCATTGGTACGTATACCTCCAGTACAATAGAGACTGCATTCTTATATCAAGTATCACAGCAATGATGCTACTTTGTTACAGCAGCCTAAGGCTTTTTCATTAGAAAAAAGTGATCCTTTACAAAAGAAAAATCTTCAACCAATTGTTTTGAAAAAATGGGTACTAGCCAAGAACATATATGCGTGATAATTCTGCCGAATTCCGTTTGCCTCTAAATTTTTCGTATATTAAGACAGAAGCTTACAAGCTCCTGCTGGGCGATAAAAAAGGAGTTACAGAAAATATTGAACGGTGTAGATATTTTTTTACCATAACTTAATTTGATACTTACGATATATCATCAGTGGTGCAACTATCATGAGAAGCAATGTGTACGTATGCTGGTGTACCATTTTCTTGAAATATTGATTTTTCACGGGAAGAATTTTGCTGCTGCGGTCCATGCTGGCCTTTCACCAATAAGGATGTATTGAAGTTGTAGGAAAAATCTCACAGTCAACGCAATGGAAATTTGCTGAAGTACTGTTTCTTCTCGGACTCGTAATTGCCAAAACTGTTTATAGTATCGATAATAGCTTTTTTACCCAGTTTACAGGAAAATAATGTAATCACTAGCCTGCTTTTGTCACCATAGCAGAGTAAAAATTTCTTACATGAATTGCATGTTCTAAAGTGTGGACAAATGTATATAAACTTGATAAAAGGGAATTGCGTGCAAAAAAATTTTAGCTGGCTAATTCGGTTCATGTAGCTAACTGCATTCACCCATGGCAGCTGTATTAACTTCTATTTTAAAGAATCCCATATATGCACGCCACAGACAAATTTTTGGGGGATATCATATGAGGTGAGATTTCTTTCTGCACAAAAATAATTACTTGAACTACTCGCACCGCCCGATATTTGGGGCATGTATAGGTGCAAATGAGGTGCGAACAGATGCATTGAACGTTAAAAAATTTTGAACGTTTACATGCTGGTATGTAAGGCTAAGAAGAAACATGTTCTAGATGCTTGGAGCTACGTTTGTTATTTTTGTGTGATGCCATAATTATTTGAATACGCAAGAAGAATCCAAGTATAAGTGAAATAAGACGGGTTATTGCTATCAGAAAGTTGCGTACTTTTTCCTGCTTTATACTTTCACGTAAAATGTAGTAACCATATAAACCCTATACTATACTTTTCGAATCAACAGCTTGTAATTAGAAGTATCATGCTTACTTTAAAGGATGGCAAACAAACAAACAAGTCACAGTATTCAAGAGAAAGATGGAATTTTTGATAAACATGTAGCATTATTTTATTGAATAAGTTCGATTTTCCTTATGTACCACTGACACTATTATGTGAAGTTGATGGTTTGATAGATTTGCTTGGTCAGATTCAGCCACATCTTGTCAGTTAGTAACTCTATTTCATTTGCTTCAATTTACCAAATAAGTTTGCGCAGGTGATAGCACGGCAATGTAAGTAATAAGTGCAGTTGTTAACATTTGGGCTCACCCGCATATCTGCCGATAAAATTTTGTCGGTTGGGTCTGCTGGTGGGAAGTAAAGTAATGGTATGAAATAATTCAATTTTTCGGTGTGATTTTTCCACTCGTCTGCTGAAGGTACAATCTGCTCACACCCAGAGTTGGCTTTTTCAACTTTTTTTGCAAAGATGGAGTTCACTTAAAAAACTACACTGCATTAGTTCACACGCTTGCACCGCTTAAAAACGAAGGGGAAAACGCCAAGCTCGAACAACATGCAGATGCACCTCCCATGTAATACGCATTCTCAGCAGACACAAGCTGCCGCATATATCCACATAGGTGAGAAAAAAAGTTGCATACCTTGTAAAATAAAATGAAGCAATATTTCCATCAACACCAAATCATTCTGTATAAATTAACTTCTTGGAGCACTGGGTTCACGAGTTAAATTATTTTATATTGAATCGTGCATCTTTATGTTTCTATTTTATTTGCTGGTCTCTTGCAATACCACGCAATTAAAATGTCAAAAGACATTACAGTTTCTAAAATAATGTTGCATTGTCGATTTTAAGAGCAGTTGCAACTTATTTTTGTATTTTTTGCTTAAAATCAGTTGGAAACGGAGTCTAATTAAAATAAAAATGGTCAATGCAAAATCTGTTACATGAGCCAACCGTCTGTGGCAAAAATTCCCTAGTCTCTTCTTTGATTATCAATTCTTGTCATAACGTGTATCCAGACACGCTTTACAATGGCAGCACAAAATGCGGAAATTAAAGCACACAACACAAAATGAGATGGAGGAAGTGATTTTCTTGAGGCTGCGTATTGTAGCATATCTTCAGCCATCTATATGAAATAACAAGCAATTTGGTTATGACTTAGTATTTGCGTTAAAAATCTCACGTGAATGATACAGGAATAATTAAACAAACTATAGAATAATCTACAACCTAACATTATGAAAATTAAAATTGCTAAATGAAGAACGCGGATTTGTCATTTTCAAAAGCTGCCTTTTTAAATGGTCTCTATTCAATTAATAAGCTTTTCAATGCATACTTCAGGTGCAACGGATTCCAACTTTGATAGAGCCATCTCATCAATCTGTAGTGTACTCTGTTCATCATCATAGTCAGGTGTAACTGAATGAAATAGGAAATGATCATACAGTTGTTATAAGAAAACATTTATGTAGCCACTTTTAAAAATAATAATTCAAATGTAATAGAAAATGTTAAATACTGGTAACAGAAAATCAAAAAAATAAAGCTTACTAATTATTTTAAATTTTCTTAAGCTTAAGAGCAGATTGAAACTTAAAAATAAAGTAACTAAACGTTTACGAATGAAATATTTTACCGTCTGCGATTTGATCAGCCACGCGTATCAATTTGGGAACATCTGGCACATTTAATATTAAGGGCACGGTTAGCATAGATTCAATTTTGCTATTCAAAAATTAAATTTTCATGAGTTATTATAGTAGAGATAAGCATACTAGTCACATTACCCGTAATTTTTCCTCGGTATACAATAATTGCATTTACCTAGTGGCCAAAATATATAAAAATATTGAGTACTGCAATAACAAAATGCAAAACACTGTTACTTAAGTATTTCAAACCTTAGGATTATCAAAAGACAAAATTTTTTCAAAAGTTACAGAGAGGGTAGATACTGAAGACTCCCAGCCTTGATGTGTAATGCGATTCTGAAATAGAAGCAATTTTACTTTGAATGAACATTTTGTAATGCACACTTGTAACAGATTTTCAAAAAAGATATATTAAATATTCTACATTCTGCCATATAAAGGTTTAAAGTACATATTATAATACTGCGATGAGCAATCACACAATTTCTTGCATACTGCAAATCTTTGTAAATTGTACCAAATCAAATTCCAAATGTTGAATAGCAGTACGCAGAGAAACACTACATTTTCATTATTCAAAACAAAAATTATGAAATAAGTGACTGCTGCAAAATAAGGAAAATTGATTAAACAAACAGTTTTAAGAGGATAAAGACATACATTGACAAATAGTTTGTCACCATTCCTGTACACCTCTGCGTATATTTCGTATGGAACGCCTAAGCAAGTTCAACAAAAATTTATAAGCAAATAAAAGTAAAAATTGCTGTTCGCTGTAGAAGCAGCACCGTAATTAGTTATAGAGTAGTATTTCTTAATCAATAACATTCTTAGGCGCAGCTTAAACAACAATTAGCTAAATAAGTTATTGTGTTTAGTTCCCAAAATTGTACAGAAAATGCCAAAAAATTGTACCAACTTTAATTTTATGCAAATATCTATTTGCAAAACTCAGCAAATTCTTTTTTCAGAAGAGATGTGCAAAAATAATTTTATCTTCTAAAAGAATACGAGTTACTAGACAAAACCTATAGCGCAGCGAGCGACAATATTCAACCCGGTAATTTTCATGGCACATTTGGAAATGAAAAAAATAGTCCAAGCCACTTACAGACTATATCCAAATTGTTTCAACTTACCAAATTTGACTATCTTATATATATCAAGTTCTTTTGCAATTATTTGATCCCCGACATACACATTAAAAACACTCTTTCCTGGTTTATCCCAGTATATCTGAAAGCAAATATACTGAAGAATTTCAATTTGTCTTGCAATTTAACCACGGCGAATCTTACAAAATCTAATTCCGTGTTTTCATGAAAACTGAAATATACATTTGAATGATAAAATATAAAAAATGAGCAATGATGTAATAAGGATTTATCTTTTTGCCACCTCTGAAAACTTCATCACTACGACATGCTCCCCATAATCCAATATTGGAATTTTACATGTAAACGAGTTTGCACTGTAGTGCTCGGTGTGGTAAACTGTGTCATCATAAACGCCAGGGAAGGCTACAAAGCATCATGAATATGAATATCATTAACTCTATGGTGACTGACACTGCGCATTTTTTTGAATTTTTCTGCTATACATTCCATGAAATGTTCAATAAAGAGACCAAAAGTGTACAACAGTGAAGTATTTTATAATTTTCTCGTATACTTTATTGAGAACAGAATTATCCAGCAATTTCCAGGCAGTGCCCTCTTTTCACTCCTTTTTACATTTGTATTGCAACTTACAGAAAAGGCTTCCCAATTCAGATTTTAATCCACTGTATAAAAATTTTAAAAAAAGAGAATGCACATATTCTCATATTTAAAAAAAGCAAATTAGAGTATCTTTTTAATAATTAAATTGTAGAATGGAAAAAAAATCGATTTTGTTTCGCTTTTGCGGCAAAGAAAATGGAGACAGCAAAATTGTAATTTTGTATTTTTTGCTGGGTTATACCTAGAAAAACCTTGATCTTCCAAATAGTGTACGTTTTCCACGGGTGAAAAATGGGATGGGCCTCCTGAAATGGTACATTGCAGACAACATATTGCAACTAATTCAATAAAAAGGATGCTTTGATGTTTTCTTATTTAAACGATCGGAGATATTTGCAGAATTTTTAAAAACATGTTAAGAATGAAGCATGAGCTTCTGCGATGTTCCTGAATCTCCACAATAGCTAGATGAGCTTCTTTTAAATATACGCAATTTTGACCTACCGTTTAGAAAAAGTAATCAAATTTCCAACTCTCTCACTAAAGCTACAATACTTTTAAGAATTAGCATAACATTTCCAATACTCATCTTTTTGCAATTTATTTTATGGAAAAGCAATTTGACTGAATGATGCGTTCTTTTATTCAGCAATGTCGACTATTTCGCTTTCGCAATTCTGTTATTTAACAAACAAGAAATTCCAAAAATTTTAAAGTAAGCTGTAACGTGTAACGTAGTTCCTTCAAAAAATAATTCATAACAAATTATTGCTAGAAACTGAAATTAAAAATAGTACTACTTTGAACAATACCCGCGTTTACTGCGTACACCGGTATTGCTACTCCACTATCACGAGGAAAAATTTCTTTCGTAATAGCTGAACTAGTCAACCAGGATAGATGATAGATGAAAAAAAAAAAATACATCGGGCTGTTCAAAATATAATCCAGAATTACTATTGATGACCATTACCATAACAAGAATATTTAACGAAAACTATAAAAAAATATCCATGTTTCAGCAAAGATCAGAAAAGTGTCTTGGCGCGTTGATATCAGATATCTTGGTGACGTTCTAACACACGTATGTAGAAACGATATGCACCTTAAAATCATTCGTGAATTGTCGATGGACCGGTATATTCTCTTTTTCATACTGATTTCAACACAATATACGCTTAAACGGATAGCCAGGAAATGTAACAAAAACAAAGTATTGCTAGTAAACATGCTAGAATGGAAGACTACAACGAGAGCTCTTTTTTGGGACCGTCAAGGCATGTATTCCACTGCGCAATTACTTCGAACGCAGTAAAGTAGTAATTTTTTCCTTTCGAACCACTTCACCGCACAGTGTCGAGGGTGAAAGAATGAATAATGAATGTGGGGCACGCCACGGCTGTTGTTACCTTTCCTATCTGCTGATAAGCATTGAGAAAAATGTCCACCCTTATTTTTTGTTTCGATTCTCCATATACTGAATTTCATTCTCAGCATGCTCAAAACAATACACTGGATGAAATCTGAGCACAAGCGACTTGTTTCTGCATGGAGGAAGGGTGGTAGCCGCAGCCGAGACGCTGTGAATTAAAAAGTACCAAATGCCTGCCTTACATTAAAAAATTACAGTTTATAGTAAAGCTCAATTGGTTTTTTTTTCGAGCCTTCGTATAGATTTATTTCTTAGGTTGTGATATTTTCCAGGTTGTAACAGCACGGCAACCCTAGTTTATGCTAATCTCTGCAGCAACTCTACTGACATACATTTCTTCAAAAAATCTGTTTGTGAAACTGTATGTGAAAATATTCTTGAAGAATGCCCTTTCGTTTCTTCCTTATTCTGGGAATTACTGATGTTATTGGTAAAACTTTGTCTTCAACTTGGTATGCTGCGTAAATACCAAATCTTGAGACTGGAAGTACTGTGATATGTCAGACAAACGGTCTATTGAGGGATTACTCCGCTTGTTTGTTATCGGAAACTGAAGTTACTATTAACTCATAATGGACCGAGACTTTGAGCAGGCTGAGCGACGGTTTCACCAAAAGCAGCAAAATGCTCGCGCAACAGCTGCTGCTATGCGTGCTACGCTTTCTCCGCGCCGTTCTCAAACTTCTCTGGATTCTTTCGCTGAAAACATAGAAAGCGAATCCCGTCTTGATGATTCACAAGGAGATGATAGTGATGCAGGGGATGTTCTCATTCGAGATACTTCTAGCGCGATTACGCTCCCAATATATCAGCGCAGACTCTTGGTTGTAGAGGAAGATCTGTATAAAATAACAGGCACAAAAAACCAGAAGAATGTCTCGCAAGATAACGCTGACATAGAGCATACTCATGAAATTTCAACCGATGATGTAAACCTCTCGAGTATCGCAACACGAGAACGCCTTCCACAGCAAATGCTATCCGCTGATAAAATAATTTTGGTATGCTTTGACTAATTAGCTTTTTGCTATATGGTGCATAATTTAACTCTGGCTTATCTAAGCTTCTTTTGTTCTTTTTATTGTCCGTAGTCCGTTTAGCTTTGTTTCTTTACAGTTTTTCACCAGGAGTATTACAATAAAGTATGAGCACGAATTTGCATAGAATTTATTTACGCAAATTTCATTTTGAAAATACAGCTAGTAACTTTTTGTGAAGTTTTTCACTTGTGTGAATTAATTGTGATACAAGTGACTTTCATTGCGTAGCTATTCGTCTTAGCTGATAATTCTAGATTAGTTCTATCCGATTGCACTTATTCATGAAACGGGTAGTCGTTTCGTGTTAGCCATGATCGGTAAATTGCGTTGTGCTGCTAGTGATTTCACTGCGAGTTGTATTCGCTCAATGCTTTTGCCAGTTATCGTACTTGACACGCTTCAGCAAACATTGTGATGCTTTTGAAAATTTTTATCAAAATGTGCATAGAACAGCTAAGTTTTTAATGCTGAAGTTCTCTGCATTTTCAACGGAAATATACCTGTTCATTTATATTACTATCACCGTTGCTTTAATATGATTTAGCTAATTGTTTTTGGATTAAACTTTTAGCATAAATAATTAAATTTTCAGCTAGAGAAAAATACAGGGTCAGGAATGTGTGTGTTTTTCTTTAACTTCAGCCGTCTTCTGTATTAGAACAATTGAATAGTTCCGCCCTTGAAAACAAAATTTCTTACCCACTTTGCTTTGAGTTGTTTTGTCCAAAGACGCAGCGTTATACGCATGCTGGTGTCCTAGAGTTTACCGCTATTGAGGTACACTCTCTACTTCATGATTATCATATGATTTTAACTTTGTAGGAATGGAATGCGTATTTTAATATTTTTTTGTGAAGGAGATATTGCTATTCGAAACACATTTTTCTATATTGCTCATACAAAAGGTCGTAATCTTCTTTGAAAAACCTATGTACGGTCTACTATTTTCTTCAGGATACTACTGTCTTACCGAAGAAAGTTAGCTTTTGTTTGGGAATATTGGAGATGGACCCAACCGATCCTTGGGATATTGTTCTCACATATAAGAATTTACCAAAAGGTTGGTGGTGCGATAATGGAAACTTAAGAAATATCCCATCTTTTTTGTTTTCAAATTTTGTAAATTTCAATTGCATTGATTGCCTAAGAATATTGTTCATTATGCGTTCCTATCAGGTAAATTTGCCGCTTTTGAAGTCATGACAAAATTATCTATCCCTATTCTTCGACAAGAGGCTGCTTTAGAAAATGCGTTGAGGTTATATCATACAACCTTAACAGTTGGCGATACTATTAAATTAGACTCTATGATTTTCAAGGTTCAAAAATTGGAACCGGCTAACGCAGTATCTGTGATTGACACTGAGGTGAGGCATTTATTAGAAACGCGGCGATAAAGTTTTTGATCTAGTGATATTTCTACAAAATGAAGCTTTTGTAATTTTGTTCAAGTAGCTCTCTGTTGACGTAATTCCCCATCCTCGCTCAAAATCTCAGACAGAGAATGCCAAAGATCCGTCTGAAATGGAGAAATTTTTTGAAATTGAAGAAGTTTCATTTCAGAAGGTAGAGTTTGGCAGTATTACAAGCGGCCAGATTATCGAAGATGAGTTAACCGTATTGAGATTGTTTATTCCCCAAGACATTTTGAACCTAGTTAAAACTGAACGATATTATATTTCTATAAGTCTAACTTCTGATCCACCGGGTAATTATGATTACAACTGTTTGTTTTGATAACGTAAATATGTATTTCCTTTGACTAGTACCTTTCTATCCATTTTATAATGCACTCTTGTTTTTTATCTTCAGATGGAGCAGATTTGTTTGCTTCAATTCCTCCTTTGGTTACCGCAAGCCCTCACGTCCATCATTTTGCTGATTTTTCATACGGTCTTAAAGTTTTGAAACTGGATTCAGAAATGATTTTACAAGCACTCCACTCGCATCAATCACGTAGTGTCAGCTATATTTTTTGTGAGCACAATAATCGATCCTTATCGGCTGGCTCCGCTGAAATCGAATGGCCTGATAGAATAATGATTGGTGTTGTTGGCTCGTCCATTTCGGCTTCTTTTAATGTGGAAGCCTCTGTGGCTTCAAAATCATTATTCCGCAGCATGGAAGTAACTCCGGCAGACGTTTGTGATACTACGTCAGATCTTTCTAACGCAGGTTTATATTTTATTATCTTGTCGTGAGCTAACTTATGCAAAGGAAATGAACCGGTATTGTTCTAGCAAGAGTTGTGCTCTATTTTATAGAGGCTTAACTTGCGTTTTCTTGGGTTATAAAATATTTTCTTGTCATTTTCTCTTTAATTTTTTTCATGATTACAGTATATAAAACTTGTGACAATGCAAAAAAGTTGATCCACTAAATGTACATGTATTTTTTTAGGCGGTAAACAATGCACAAATTGCAAAAAATCCATATCACTTTCTTCCTATGATATTCACTGCGCCTTTTGTCATAGATTTTGCTCGATTTGCAAAATATGTGGAATTGTTGTCAAGCGGTGAGACATAGCTTAAATGTAATATCATGCTGTAAGCAAAGGATTGTCGATAGAGGGGTTTTCGCTCTGATAGTTGCGAAATATTTTAATGAGGATGCAGAGTCTGAGTGGTCCCCTGACGAGTTGTTTTTCTTTATATTTTTCGGATATTTCCGACAGCAATACATCCTGCTCAAAGTTGAAGGTGATAATCAAGAAAAAAATCTGCGCCTTCTCATTTTGTGTTACTCAGTGTCTAAAAAGTTGTGCATAGTGAGATACCCTCCTATAAACATGTTTTCTGCTCTGCTATATGCATAGTTAAATTTTCGAAGGTTTCTTATAATTACTGTACTTTTTTCTATCCTAGCAAGTACGTGTTGTATCTGTATGCTTATTCAATAGGAAAGAATTTGATAGGCACTGGCATTGTCCTAAATGCTCTCTCTCCATGGATAAAAGCTCTTCTGAAAAGGTTATTTTAGATGCATCTTCATTAAAAGGAATTTTGTTTAAAGCGTTTCTTCTGTATTAATTTCTATATATATTAAATCATCAAATTAAAGTAAACAGCACCTCTAAATCAATGCGCAAATATGATAAAATTTCATAGCAATCGTAAGAAAGATTCATGAGATGCCAATGTATTCCAAAACTTGATCAAGATCGCGAGTCCTCTTGCTCGTTCTTTTCTATGTTGCTGCATTGTGGAACTCCGAGCTCCTTGTGCTAATATCTTCCTCGAATGATTTTATTTACAGCACTTGAAAACATGGCATACTCCTATTCCTTGCGCTTGTGGCATCTCAGTCGAACGGACGGAGTTGCAAGTAAAATTATGTTTTCTATGCTGTACAGAGTAGAAGAATGTTTTGGCAGTGAGTTAGGCATATTCGTAGTTCTTTAGTAACTTGCTTCTCGAGTAGTTACCTCCATTTTTTATTTGCTATATTTAGGAAGTGCGCTATACTGCTGAGTTTGAGTTTTTCTTAACGTACATTTCGGATGAACACTCAAATTTAACTAGAATATTTTTCTTGAAATATTCGAGTGTCATAATATGTCTGGTTTGTTGGTTTATCAGAATCATCGTACACTAGAGTGTCCCAAAAGAGTTGTCCTCTGTCAATTTTGTGGTAACTATGTCGCAGCTGGTAGCAATGCTAAGAATAATTACCGTGACAAAATAAAGGGCTATACCGCTCATGAAAGCTATTGTGGTTCAAGAACAACACTCTGCGACCGTTGCAACAAATATGTGCAACTGAAGGTACTGTGTGATTCGATATTTCATTGGGAGCTATCTTATGTGTTCGTTTTTGTGGTTTTTGTGCTGAGATTCGCTGTAACTGCTCTAGAAAAGTTACTTTTCACTTTATGGTCGTTTCCTTAATGTGTTATTCAGGATTTAACCATTCATTTTGAAGCAGTTCATAATATCTCCAATACGCAATTCCCTCGTTTAGAGAACCAAGAGTCATGTTTGGTTTGCAATAAGTCAAATTTCAAAAATCTGTATGATTGGTTAAGCCATTTTGAGTCGCATTTCTCAGAAAATCATATTTCTCCAGATGATGCACTACATTGCTCCAATATTGTATGTAACAAACTCATAGCATCCCAATCCCTTTCCGCTGAAAGCAGAATACCTGAGGTTAACATACCAGAAACGGCAAACTGTCTTTCTAGAAAAGAAAATTTGGAAGAAAGGGATTTGAGAGCGGAAAAAGATATTACAAGCAATAAATATATTTCGCCAACAAGCGTTTCAGACGTCCTACTATGTGAGAATTGCGCGTTATTAATTGGCACAAGTCGTCCCAAACCCCCGCTACTGCTACAAAGATACTTCCTTCAACTCATGACTGGCTGTGGACGAAAACTATGCAGAAACATACGTGCTTGTCGTACAGCAAATTCGTACGTACTTTTGTTTTGTAATTATTGAAAAAATGTAAATTTAATCGAATTTGTATCTGTGTCAGCATTACTGTATATCACTGGTAGAAATGTGTAGGAAACTGTGTTTGTGAAAAAGTTACAGCATTTGTATCGTAAAAGAGGGATTTTCATCTTTTTCATGCATTCTTTATTGTTTTTCTAACTTATAGTGCTTTCTGCAGTTTATGGCTTTCCTCCGTATGTGCATAATCTTATTTTTGCAGAGAAGCAATGGATCGTACAACAGCAGCAGTGCGTGCACTCGAGTTTTCAAAAATGAAAACCCTTTATTTGTGTGTTTTGTAAAAACCAACAACCCAAATATTACGCAAAATTTACTGTGAGCAACAGATTTCAGTATTTTTTAATACTATTTGTTGAAATGCTCTGTTTTCGTTAATGTAAGGTTTATCGTTGGTCCTCTTACCTCTTATCCGCAGACGCTTATGCAATATTACGAAAGAGTGAATGTAAAGAATTAAATTTTGGTATTAATTTAAGTAAGACTTTTTTTTGCGCCTTTTCACTTGTATTTTTGCAGAAATGGAAAGTCTAATTTATAGAACGCAATTCCAAATAGGCTGACTTTGCGCGCCGTAAACTACCATTTTATTAAGCAAAAAAACAGTGCTTGCTGAGTGTGAACTGTATAGACTCAGCAAACATCCTGATTACATTGCTTGTAATTTAAGCAATGCTTATGTAAAATAGCCTCTTGTTCGTTGCTGTTCTTGCTTACTACTTGAAACTGAAGCTCGTTGAATCTCGAGCTAAAATTAAGGTTAGGTTAGTAGGCTTGTTGCTCCTATCTTTTCAAGACAGTTATAACGCAATCAGTCTTTTTGGATTCTACCTGCTGTTAGATGCAAAGGTGATTATGAAGATGCATAGAAATTTGTTTAATTCGTGAGAATTCGCTGGAAATATTTTCAATAATTAAGCTAATGGAAAGCTAAAGTGCTTATAGATCCAAGGTACAGCAGACCAATTCACTTGTTGCAGAAATGAAAGCAGGGTCATAGCTACAAGATTCAATAGATCACAGTTAATGATCACTACCTACTCAAGTAGATTTAACATTGATCCTATAAGTCAAATGCAAGATTTCCTAAGAAAATTTTTTTTGATGGAAAGAATCGATTAATTTACCCTTTGCTTCTGCTTTCGCTCGAAAAAAAATAGCGGACCATTGGATGATTTTTTCAATTGCTTTTTTCTTATCTGCGAATGTATGAACAATGTAATTTGTTTGTGTACCACGCCAATAAAATGCCTAATGGAATAGCGGTTGGTAGACTACAGATTGTGTAATTGCGAGGAAAACGGCGTGAATTTAATTAACAACAGTTCTCATGCGGCGTTGCTAGTGTGCTCGGGAAAAAATTATGGCTGGGGAAAAATAATGGATTCAATGAGCAACAAAGACATGCCATTGGCTTAATTTGCAGTAACCTGTTATATTTTCCGTGGGATTATCACGAATTGCCTTAACACAATGCAAACAAACACGAACTTAACATTGGCTTTTTGTAGCTTTTTAGATTTTCTTAGTGCGAAAAGATAGTTCGTTTTATTGATTTAAGTTGTACAGTACATGTATAGAATATTTTGCTTATTTATCAAGGTTTCTACTAGATCTCGTGATCTTAGAGGAACAGTTTCAATAGAAGCAGCAGCACAAGTAAGGCCGGATGTTAGAGTACAAAAATAGCATTTTTCCAAATTACTTGCTTTGAATAATTTTTCAAAAATCGCGGGAGCTCGACAGGGACCTGAATCTGCTCATGGCAAAAAATAATCTCTTGCTTGTCAATAGACATTTTCGCTGTTGAGAACGAATAGAGACGTTTCGGAAAGAAAGATGCCTGTCAAGTGGATTTCTATAAAAGGCTAAGCCAGACCAAGAAAAGAGATGCTATGCTTTGATTTGTAAAATTACGAAATATGAAATTCTATCACAAAAACTTTGCATCGCAATGAGCACTTATCGCTTACACCCGTTATATCCCACAATTCAAAATTTTTGCGGTAAGGCACTTTTCCGGTTGCCGTTAATAATTGTAGTCTTAAAAATTGCGGGATATTTCATTGAGTTGCTTTGACCAGTCGTAAAATTTCAATAGCACGTGATGAGAACCTGCAATTTATGTAGATTCATTGTGTAATGATAGAGACCAAATGATCAAAAGTGTTCAAGGTAGACTTTCCCTTCACTTGGTTTGCAGATTTTATTCACTCGCTTATGCGATGCATTTCGATTTTTTGTTTGTATTTGTTAATTTCCTATTTGCTTTTGTAACTGCTTTCGATTCCCGCGTAGACTAATTTTTCTAAAAATTGACCGGACTAAGTGATAGTTGCTATCACGTAAAAGTTATAATTCTTTACATAATACGTTTCCACTTCTCATTATAAAATAGCCCGCCGATTGCTCTACCGTTGCCGACATAGCAATATTTCAGGGATTAATCAGGTTTTACAAATAAATTGCAAAGCTGAATTAGCAGAAGTATGCAGCTCAAGAAAAGCTGTGTAACCGTATAATGGAATTTGATATAGTTTGGCACGATGCCATATCATCGGACAAATGCAACCCAAGGGTTATTTGGTCTGTTGCGCCTAGCTGTGATGGAAAAAAACTCTACGTGGCTGCATCGAATATTATCCTGGTATACGATTGCCTAACTTGGCAACTGCAGTCCACCTTGACGGAGCATTCTAATATAGTTTATCATGTTGCAGTGGATAAATTACATGGGGCAATAGCATCTGGTACAATCTATCATGCAGTCACCCACAAAGTAAAACCAGTCCATACTGAACTATCTAAATGCTTTCTCTATCATTTACTAAAGGTGATGCAGGTTGCCAAATCATTATCTGGAACTCAGACTATTCCATACGAAAAAAATTGTCTTTGGAAAGTTGTATTCAATCAATAGCATTCAATCCAATGGAAGCTGTTGTCAGCGTAGGAACTACTACTGAAGTTGTACTTTTTCAATACAGAAAAACTCGTCACAGTCTTATTCGCCATAGGTTGCCTTCGAGAGTTTGCCAAATGCTATGGAGTGGTAGTGGAAAATATTTAATCTTAGGTATTTTTCAAGGAAATAAAATTGCATAAACGTGCATAAAGAACTCTGACAAATAAACTTACTAACTTCCAGCGAGATGAAGGTATTCCTCCTATTTGTAATTTGTCTTGTAACATAGGTTTATTTAATGGAGACGTGTCTATTAGGGATTACAGTATTGACGAGCATTACTTTATTCAGAGGAACGGCCCAGCTTGGGCCCTTGCAGTTACCCAAGATAATAAAACCAAGTCATTAACTGACGTCGTACTTATTGGGTGCTGGGATAAAACTATTTCGTTGTTTGACATAGACAATCAAAACTATCTTATGGAGAAAACGGTGGATTCAGATCCCTTATGCGTTACTTTTGTCAATAATAGAGGTAATTTACGGATATAGAGCGGACATTTTAAAATTAAGATTTCTAAATTGCATCATGGGTATTGTTTTTTATAAAAACAAGATTGCACTCAGGTCTTAATTTTCTTGTGGCCTGTTCGAACAAAAAATTAACTTTATGGAACAGAGAAGGTATTCGTCTCTGTACGTTATGGGAGTTTGAAGATATAGTATGGACAATGGCTTTAATGCCCAATGAAGATTATCTCATAGTCGGTGGTAATTGTGGATATATTGCGGTATGCCATCTTATTCGAAGGGATATAACAACCACAGATGGTACAATACTTGCTTGCAGCAATTCGATGGCAAATGCCATAATAACAGACTTAGCAGTCGGCGAAACAATTGAGATAAAGTACGGCATGATCACTTAAGCAAAACTCCACATTATCATACAAATAACATTGTTTACATGAGTCAATTCAATAACAGGTTCTCAACTAGTATTAAAAAGATTGCAACGTTTAAAAACCTTTTAGTTGCGCAGACAGACTTCACTTATTACGTGTACCAGCAAACCACAAAATTCGAAGCTCAAGCACGACTTAACTTTCGTTTGGTAGCTGAAATACCCAATATTCAAAAGTATAGCGTTGCTGGTTTAATGTCAAACTACGTTATTTTGACGAAACGAAGCTTTTTACAATTGTGCGAACTCGATGGTAATCAAAATACCAGTTGCATTCAATTCTCGTCCTCTACATAATTAAAAAAAATAGTTCCCCATTGTGTCCATATATCTGCTATCGATTATGTAAATAAAACAGGTACTCTTTACAAAGCATGGAAATTTGAAGAGACAATAACTCACGTTATTACTGTCGGTGCGCATCCCGCTTTTGAATTTCTTCTTATCTCAGCAAATAATGGCCAAATAATGAAGATTCATACAGATAGAGAAAAGCCTATTGAAATACTAAGACTTATTAACGTCGCTAAATCAATTACTGCGTCGGTATCGGGACGCGCATTTGCAGTTATTGATGCTTCGAGACAATTGATTGTGGTTGAATTGGAAACAAAAGAAATCCTTTTTTTACGTGACAATGTCGATTTCTTTTTCTGGAATTCAATTATCGACGACTACTTCATATACAGGATAGAAGACTTGGTACATATTCGCTTGGGTAAGTGAAATGTTCTGCTTGTTCTAAAAAGATTCATAATATACATAAAAAAAAATTCCAGAGCTTCATCAATTTTACTATCTGGAAATGAAAGCAAGCTATGTTAAAACTGATCTTTCTTAGGGAGTACCGATTCAGTTACTAACGACATAGTTGGGGAGATAGTTGCTTTCCAAAATGATGACATCTATCACCTCAATGGACAAGAAATAATCAAATCCAAAGTGGCGACACTTTGTATGGCTTCTAAGATTGTAAAAGGAAAAAATTATACGGACTCTTACAAGCTCGGACATTTTAGTAAGCAAGACATGCCTAACGAACAAAAATTGGCATTTTTCCAGCTATTATTTTTGTCTTGCATTATTGTGTTAAAAAGCGTTCAGTTACAGTCAATGGGAACATCTAGGGATAACCGCCTTGTACAGAGGAGAATATATACTTGCACGAAGAATTTTTGCCAAGATCCAGCATTGTACATTGTTAGATTTCATCAATCAATGCTTTGATGCGAACAATGAAGAGCAATCTAGGGTTACAAACGGATCACAAAACATAGACGCGAAAATGCTTTATGCGGAGGTAATGCATATATTGCCTTGCAACAAGAAACGGCTTTGTTATTCAACAGCTTTCGCTTGTTTCAGCCACAATTTACTTGCTCTCGACAGCTTCAAGTTCAGCAAGGCCAATATCAGGAAGGAGTTTCCTTTCTCAAGAAACATGCACGTTATGATGCGGCAATATCTCTGTGCAGCGACTTGAGGAAATGGGAAACATTGAACAACTTAGTGAACACGATGTCTAGTTCGGAATGTGCACCGAAAGAGAAAGCAAATACAAAAGGAAAAACCGTGACTAAATCATCAGAAAACCCATTTTTTAAGGTATATTATCTGATGCTACTTAAGCTGAAGAAGATATTCGCTTGGAGAACGTAATTTTCGTAGCAGAGCAGTTGCTTCCTCAGGGTGGCAAGGAAACCGCAAACACTGCTAAATTATTGCAGCGTGCAAAATTGTACCTCAGCGTTACTCAGCCACTCAAAGCGATCGAGCTGGCAGTCGAGGGAAATGCAATTGAGGTATTGTTTCACCTTTGCAACGACGATGATGCAAAGCCGTGGATACAACGGCTTGCTGCGCCGATACTCACATGGTTACTGAGTAAGGGTTACAGCGATTGTGCGGGATATATGGTATCACAAATTGATTCCACTGAATTGCAATTAGATTTCCTCATTTCATTAGAGAGGTGGAACGATGCATTCCTATTTCTGGAAAAGGTAAATACAATATTAGTATCTTGCGACAAAGAGAACCATTTTATCGAAAAAATTAACTTTCATAATTGCTTTGACAATTTACAATGGGTATATCTGTCTTTATATTTAACTACTAGCATGAAGCATTCAAAACAACAATAATGAGGGCATACGCTGAGAAGCTGTGGAAAGATGGTGATTACAAGGGAATGCAGGAGGTGATCGCGGAAGAAAATTTAATGGAGTTAAAAATAGACCAGCTTGCGTTAATGACGAGAAGTGCCGTTGATCGGAATCTCTACAATGTGGCAAAATCGCATGCATGGGAGGCCACCGTCTCTGTAGCTAAGCTGCTTTTAACAAAATATCCAGAAACTGAAGGAAATTTTTTGAATTTTGTCCTGTGTTGGCATTTATCTGAAGCGTTGTATTTGTATGATATTATAAGAGTTTTTAATTCAGGAATGCAGAGACAAGAATTTTCGTCACCTCTTTCTTTTATAAAATGCCTGCGAATGACAATTTACCTCTGGAATTGTATTGAAATTTTCATAAAAGAGGCAGAATCCTGCCATTCACCATTCGCTAACCTTGTTTTATTATTAGATAAATCTGAGATTTTAGTAGCTATGGCATCTTCTGCGATGCATGAAAAAGCTTACAAGGTAAATGGGCCTCTATTCAGTAGTGTCGCTACGACGAACTTTTTTAAAGATGAACTACACTACTTTTGCCAATTAATGAACCACTTTTCAATTTTTATATGATTTTCAGACAGCACAATTTGCTTTAGACAAGCTAAGCTCTATGTCAGCAGCAAAGTGGACTGACAAACTCACCGAGATCAAGTTGATTTTACAAAATGAAGAAAAAGTAGACCATGAGCTGTTTCGTACTATATGCAGCAACTGTGGTCATGCCTTTGACAGCCCGGAGTTGTATTCCTCACGTGGTGTGCTCTTTGAAGCGTGTCCTCACTGTAGTAATTCTATAGTGCGCTGCTTTACAAGTTTCCAAATTTTACCGCTCATTAGAGTCAATGATGAAGCTCCTCTTTTTGCAGTACCACCGCATGACGCCGCTAGCATTCCGATCGAGAGTAAATATTGTAGTAAGAGTGAGTGTAGTAGCAGAAATTATTTGCTACGATCGAAATTTTGAAATAATTGCTGGTTTCTACTAACAGAAAACTAAATCAGAAATGATTTTCTCATCCCATTGTTGTGCTTTGTTTTCTAGTCTAGGACAGTTCCTCAGTGTTTATTAAACACACTTCGCAGGCAAAATTTAGTAATGCCTCCCTATACTTATTCTTTCATCTTACAGATGAGGGGACTTACAAAGTTAAGGCAGAAAAATTTTCCACAGGAAAGGCCGTACAAAGTGGCTCGTTATCTACTAGCTCCATTATTTTCTCCCTGAAGTTTTCTCAGTTTTCGACATGCCTGAGAGATCAAAAATTTTTTGCTCCAGCAACCCTTGAGGAATCACTTGTCTTGTGCAATGAATGTTATCACTTCTTTTTCTGGCATCATCTCGATACACTCGAAGATTTTAGCTGCTGCCCTTTTTGTGAAAATAACTATTAATAACTGCAAAAGATCTTTAAATAAAATTAGCATAACTTTTTCATGTCAGTAGTAGAAATGCTTCAGGTAGGAAGCAATCTACTTGTAAAAGCAATGAATTAGAAAGGCTGACCGTCAAGCAATGCTGCTGAAACGAACCATTTTATTTCAATTTATGGAAATTGTGATTGCTACTATGTGACAAGAAGCATAGCTGTAGTAACGTGTTCCATCGCTTGCTCTTTTAACACTTTAGCATTATTGGTATTTACATAGTTATTTTTTCAGATTCAGACAAATCGGCAACTTGTAATCTTACTAAAGATACTGTTGTGCACATGTTAATTTAGATAAGTAATAGCTAAGCCACGTAGTGTCGCGACAGCTGTGAAATAATGCATTTCTTTCCTTTAGTTTTTTCCTTGGGTGAGACAATTAATTACTTTCTTGAGGAGGAGATTTGAATATAAAGCAAGGAAGGGCTTTAAGGAGTTTATTTATATTTTCTCATGTTTTATTGCAGAGCAAAAGAATAAAGGACTGTATCATTTTTCCCGCTTTTAAATGTGTTCCTGTAACTACCAATTTTGCATAAAAGATGTTTCACTTTTTGAATAAACAATTAGAGTAAATGCCCACCTTGAAAACTATTTCGAAAGAATTTATTCAAACGTTCTATAGCGTAAAAAAAATGTATGATTGAACAGAACGATAACGCTTGGTCCGAAAAAAAACTTGACAAATATAGGGGTGACAACACAATGAAAGTCACATTTACATGAGAAATAGCTTCAATAAAAATGCGTTACATACAAGGATCTTTTACCAAATTATACTTGACATCATTTGTTTACATGCCATGCTACAGAAGGGATCTGATTAAATGACGATTGCATAGATATTGGAAAAACTCGCAGTTTCTTGTCGATTTGAGGCTTCAACCTGATAGATTATTGATATCCAAAGCAAGTTTTCTACACTCAGAAAAATCCAGAAATATTATGATGAGTGACGTAGCTGCACTTATTTTAAGCTGGAGTATTTGCAATTTTTTGGTTTCATACTATTTACAGAATGAATTTCGGTTAGTAAAATTTCTGCTTGAATACTACAGCCGAATTCTTTTGCAATCTCTCTACAAATATGTTTCTCCTTAGATGTATTGCGAATTTCTTTCGTTGTTTGATACATTGCAAAACGATTTGGGCTTCCTTTCTTTTCATGGCAATATTTTTTGCACAGCATCACAAGGGGAGCATATTACTCAGCTATCAACACAACGAAGTAGGTGGAAAAGCTTTCCCATATTGCTTCTCCTGACTTCACTTTCGCTCAATGTATGACTCTTTTAGAAATATGCTGAATCTCTTGTGCAACTGATAACATATTCCCTTTACCAAATCAAACACAAGTTCGTTACTGGTTGTTCATAGACTGAGATTCGTTTTCGTTCTCTTGTGCTACTATCAATGCGGCAGCGTAAATGCCAGCAGAACTTGTCCTCTCTATGAGAATTTTTCTCCCCATTTATAATTGGATAAGCAATACTTGTTTTTAATATACTTAGAGGTTTCTCCTAGCATCTAGTGGTAGATGAAATAAAAAAAAACTATAATTAAATAATTACTTTTTATTCTTTTACTACGTAAATATCTTACGAATGATTACAGTAAAGTGTAACTATATATATCTCTTATTGTTTAAAATTATTACTATATCATTATACCTTTAAGTTATTATGAAACTGATAATAAAATATATTATTTTTAATTAAATAATAGTAATTCAATAAAGATGAATGAATCCGCAGATACTTCAGTCTTCTAAATACTGAAATCAATCTCAGAGATTAAACGCAAGGCTAACATTGGATATTAGGTCATGTAGAAGGTATTATTATTCACAATCTATTTTTAAGTACTAATAATATGGTTTCAATAAATATTAATGTATGTAATCGTAATGAAACATGCGATGTATTTAATATTAGTAACAAATAAACTTATATTTACTAATGAATTAAATAATAATAATCTTCCTATTTTAAAATACTAAATTAGTAGGAATGGCTAAAGCAACATCTAGGTTATCATCAGTAACTTTATTTTATAGTTCAGATTTTTTATAATAAAACTAATACTACTTCTTCAGTCCATAATAAAGGTAAAGCATACATATAAGTAAATATATTGTAACTAATTATAAACATTTAAATAAAATAATTATATTATTTAATGATAAATTTATATTTGAACATAAGCAATTTAAATTATGGCCATATAAATTTAACTCTATTTATAATGCTAAAGTTAAACATAAATGGAATAATAATTACCAAACAGTACATAAAATTAACAATACAGCTTGGTTATCAGGTTTAATAGAAACAATAGGTTATTTTTCTACATAATAAATTCATACAAATATATAAATTAAACTATATTTATAATATATTAGATCTACATAGAATTAGTTGTAACACAAATATATTAAAGAAATTAGAATTTGTCTTACTTTTTTCGAATAAGCTTCGAAATAAAAAAGATAATAAACCGTCTCATTATATAGAAACTGAGAACAATCTTTAATAACCTGCTAATTGATGTTAATAGAAATAATATTGATTCAAATAATTCTATGTTATACTTAAATTATCCACTTTTAAACACTAATGATATACCTTTAATAAATTATTTAACTCAAGCATTCTAAAAGTAGTATTACCTTAGTTATTATTACTTATGTAACAAATATGAATATTATACTATTTCCTATACAACTTATTAGTTATAAAACTTGTATAGTTTAAACACTTTATCAAAATATCTTAACCTAACCTAATAATATATCTGTAGGAATTAACTTCATATAATCTATCCTTTTTTATAGTAGCACAATTACTTACAATCAGTATACTTAATATTAATAACTTATACTAACATAATTCAATTCTATTACTAATATAACTACATCTAAATTTTTTAAGTCTTTTTTCCATATTGGTAGTTAAAAATAGATTGTTTCAATCCTATTACTACATATAATATATATTGATATATTTTCTTTAAATCAGTTATACAAATATAATAAAAAAGAAGTATCTTATAAGTATATCTTTAATATATTTGTTTTAACATGAAAAAGAATATTCCTTGTAACTTTTATAAAATACTTCCTTCCATAGTGTAAAATAGAATTGCCTTGCTTTATTCAATTAATAGATGAGCACTTTTACACGAATATAATAATATTATTATGCATTTAATAGTTTATGGAAAAGCTTGGTTATAGCAGAAATTCGTCATCTGAGCTAAGGATGTTTACTAGCGGTAGGTACGACGTGACAGGCGCTAAACAGGCTACTGAGTCATACGTAGTATTATCCAGCAAGAATTTGGAAGATACTGGTAATGAAACTAGTACTTCTGAAAAATGCAAAGCTTCATCAAATTTGTCAAGTTCTCTCGGATGAGACGGAAATGAAATATTCAAACAGCATAAAATCTTCTATTTTACTCTATCCATTTTTCGACGTTCCTTCATGTTCATCTGAAACAAAAGATACTGCAACTAAGCCTACGAAAGTATGCTCCCTCACTAATTGTTTGACTCAAAATGTGAATACATCAAATTATTGCCATGGAAAAAACTCTGTAAAAATTTATGACAGAAGGGATGCACGTTTGCTTACTCCCTACAGCAATTCAAAACCCCTGGACTTACTTGCCTTGCCTCAGGCATCACAGAAAACGTAGCGGTCTGTTAATGGGAATGATTCTGTGAATGTGGCATCGAATGATTCAATTAACTGGTTTTGTGAGCCAGATTCTCCTGCTGAAGTAGACAAATTTATGAAAGCATCACGTTGTGCAACCAAAGCCAATGGGACTGCAGCACTAATGATAAAATTGAGATGCATTATCCAGGCACGTCATCTAAGATGCCCATACGTATAATAGAACAGTCCTACGTTGTGAAAGAAAAGTAAAAAGGTAAACTTCAGTTACAGTTATTTATGTGCTTGGTAGATGCGGGATTGTAAGATTAAGATGATTAAGGTTTTGCATTGTAAGTTTAAGATGATTAAGGTTTTGCCATGAAATCTAAAAAATACTACTGTATTGCATTCAGATGAATTATTCAAGAAGAACGCATCTTAGTTGATGCAGTGAATAAATATGGAATTGGAAATTGGTGTACAATTCAGCACGAAATGAAGCATGCCTTGGCACAGCGGAGCAATAATCAACTCAAAGATAAATGTGTCAAATCTTTTGAAATATAATCATGTAACAAAGAAGGCGCAGGCAGATGGAGACAGTAAGTGGGTATTCTAATGCAAATCTGATCACTGATGCTGCCCTGTTGCTTTTGTAGTGCTTGGGAATTGTATTTAGTTGTTCTAAACCGTTTTGTATAATGGTGTATTGCATCTTTACAAAATGTTGAGGAGCTACCTTAAGCATGTTGTTGCAATGCTTTTTGAAATCCAATCATTTCCGCAAGTCTACGCATGATTGAAATAGTTATTTTTGGAAATTTTTTTATTTACGTGAAGTATGCTTGTATGCATATTATTTAGCAAGGTAACAACATTTTTACACAACTGGAGCCATTTTGATGGCTTATGATTAACGAAAGAAATTGTTAATGATATACTTACGCGTTGTGCTCACTCTGAGCTATGGGTATTCCATCTTGGATGAATATGAGATTGGGTGTTTTTCCGCTCACTTTCTCAGTAATTTTATTGAACCTATAGTAAAAGAGTGTGTTTGCAATCCGTAAGTGAACAAAAAGTTTGCTCAAATATAGTGTTTGAATTGATTTTTCACGAATTAGAAAATCAACCAAGAATGAGGCAAGTGGATTATTGTTACAGCGCGTGTATGTAGAGACCCGACTACCGATGCTATCTAAACGTATGGTTAGCAACATTGTGATGGAACATCATCTCCATTGAATGCAAGTATCACTAAGTCAACCTTGATTAAGCGATACAACGTTCTAAGGGGTTGCTTATCGTTTATATTAAATTGGATTGACGCGAGTAAGCAATCATTTTACGGAAACCATGAATAGGTTACTGTGACTATGATTATTTTCTGCGACAACAAGAATGTGTTCTCGTTAATGATACAAAAAAGCCACCCACAATTTTAAACTATGAATTGCGACTTAGGTGAGGATAAACAAACGTTTGTTTCGCCCAGCAAGCCTATGAGCAGGAAAACAGATTCTACAGAAGGAACAGCTTTTTAAATTGAAATATGGCTTGAAAAGGGGTTCGATTGGTATAGACTTTTTTTGTTTCTACGTTTAGTTGTGGGCTGGATGATTGCTAGTTGAAGGAAAATAACAAGCATTGCTTCTTATAAATGTTGCTCCTATATGCTAGAAAATTCCGAATGTAAATGCATTTGCGATTGAATCGAAGCTAACAGGCTTCCCTTTTACTATAATATTCAATATTTGGTAGCATCTTTTTGATAATTTTCTGCGATTACTTATATACATAATTTTCACAAGCTAAGGTTTTTATTTGTTAAGTGTTCTCTTGCGGAGAAAGACTTCCTTTTACGGAAATAATTCTACTAGCCAACATAAGTGGGTTCTTTTCGAAAAAAGTCTATTTTAATAACTATTGAAGCCAATCAGCTTCGCAGATACATATTTGTAATGCCAACAAAAAGCAGCTGTGAAGTTGAGAAATATATGCTTGTTGTGGTATTTACATAATAGCCCAAAACAAATTTTATAATCTGTTACAATTCGTATAATTTTTCGTATTAGCTTACTGAGTGACTTATTTCAATTATTTTGAGGTAGATTATTCTCGACAAGAGTTTTATTTGTGCCATACCGAGTGAAAATGGTTACACGTAGGCCAACATTTGGTATTTACTTATTTTCTGATGTAATAGTTATTGCTAAATGTTTCATACCGCTGTTTGCCTTGATATAATGGGTGAGGGACAAAGGTTTTATAAGGCCATAAAAGTAGGGAAATACTAATTTTGTGTGTGAATAAATGTTTTTCGTGCTAATTCGCCTCTAGTTTTTCTCCTGTTTTGTGTAATAATATTGGATCAATATTTTTCATTGAAACAAAGAGCATGAAATTCTTCAAAAATATTTAAACTCTGAATTCCATTATCGAATTCTGGTTTGGTTTTCTTTTTTTACTGATTAGAAAATAAAAAGCGAATGAGGCAAAAAACAGTATCACTTCACTTTTGATATATATGGCAGAAACAATTGCCCACATATTCCTTTTGCTTCCATGTACGAAATGTTTCTACTGCATAAGAAAACCACTCAATTTATATTAATCCGGTATGCCTCCTCAATATATCTTTTCTTTTTGTAACTATCATGTCCTTTAAGCATCAATTATAAGCAGACATAGGCAGCATGCAGTGGCGGATGAGCTGAAACATGAAAAAGTGTGCGCCTTGTTACAACATTAACGTTCAACAACTGATGAAGTTTGACTATTTCTTTCATTGAAGTGGATGTTCTTGCTATTTGTGCTTTTTATTAAGAGATTTAAGTGCATTCCAAATTAATTTTCTGTTTTGTTGTGTGCCGTTGATGGGCTTTGATGGTGAATCTGCCAATCAGCAAAGGGAATGGAGATGCAATGTGTGTGCGGGGAAACCACTCAGATGGAAAAACAGCTTTTTCTCCTGCCACAGACATAGTGAATTTCACTAAACGTCTTTCTGCATATCACTACCGTTTGAAGCACATTCGAAGTCGAAAAGTGGTATACTCTTATCTCAGGCATGTGCCTCGTACTTTATTGTGTGATGACTTAGAATGGGTAATGTAATACCCCCCTTTAAGCTCTTTACTCCTTTCAGCCAAGCTGAAATAAGTCGGTATATATATGATTTCGTTGATCGAACTCAAAATTATGATACTGTGGGACTCTCTATCTTCAAGCCTCCTCTGGGTAATTTTCCACAAGGTGCAGTTGGTTCTGTCATTTTTTACATGAGAGAGTCACATTTATCCGTTTCAAATATTAACCTTTGATATTATTTAACATTTTTGCTTCTCCCCTGCTTTTGTATTTACAAGAAGCCGCGCGAAGACTAGCTTGCTTCATACATTTCGTTAAAATCTTAAATATGCAGACAAAAGCTTATAACTATAAGCTCGCAAGAATAATGGGCTGGCAGAATTAGCCTTGCGTTCATGTGTGTATATTGGTAGATTCTTCCATTACAAGTAACTATGTGCAACGAAGCATAAGAGTACGTATTGGAAGTGGAAAAGAGGCATATGAAAAAGCTTGTAAGCTGCTACTCGATTGGAGGTTCTTAAATATGCCAAGTAAGTGTCAGCGTTTGCTTTTGTATATCGACTACTAGGCTGCTTTGAACTGTTTTCCAAAGACTATTAAGTAGAGCATTCACAAATCATTGAATCAAACATTTCCCTATAAAACAACCTTCAAAGATAGTAAATCTCACGCTTTGAGTTGGTCCAGAAACTGCAATCCATAACTATTCTTTCTGATTGGAAACTTTTAAAGTGTGGACGATGCCTATAACGGCTAGTAGAGAAGATGTTGCTGCTGATATAACTGTGTATCCCTTGAGAAAGCTGTCGCATCATTTTAATGAACATTTCTGCAGGATTTTCGGGCTTACCAGAGTGTTTTGTGTTTGTTTTTTGTAAAGCAAATTTGTTTTTAGCATGCTATTTGCTTTCTGGTGTATACGCAAGGAACAATAGTTTTTCTGTGCATGAAAGCTTTTTAATTTCTGCTGTCAAATTCCAGGTGGCTTTGTTTCGATTACGGGAGACAGTTGCAACTACAAAGCAGAAAAGGGCTTGTGCTCTGAGAAACTCAAATGCGCTCACACACTTGTCTTGATGGTTAAGTTGTGTAAGTTTGTATGGATATTGAATCCTGTACGTACATGCTATCGACTGGTGAACATTAATGCAAAAAATTGTGGTATTCTCGAAAAAAAATTGATGGAGAGCAATGATGAGGTAGCTCATATTTCTCCCTTTCTTGAAAATCGGTACAATTATACCACAGTTGGATATGGAACACTCTGCGGGAGTTTACTAAAAGGAGAGGAACGCTTTCTTGTTGAATATAAACCTTTTTTTAAGAAAGAATTCGTGGGTAATGCTGAATGCACCGAAAATACTTGTGGAGAGTACAGAAGCAAAGATGATGCAGTTTTCTTTGAAATATACTCCTTTTCTAGACCTTCCGGTGTTTTTGGATGGTGCGTACTGTTCTTAGTCCGGCTTTTGCAGAAACGATTCTTTGAAAGTGCCATTACACAGATGCTGTACCTAATGAAAAAGAAAGGTTGAAAAACATAACGGTAGTGACGATCTCACTTACTTTTTACGTTTTAATAATTGAATGTTCCCTTATGCATAAATTCTTATAGTGGCTGCATTATATATTAGCAAATGAATTAATTTGAAAATCATGTACAATTAGTCGAAACATCATGTAAAATGACATTTTTGTTCAAAGCTACCTGGATAAATACAAAGATGAAGTAGCATAGTCATTTACAGCAAAAACATACAAAAGTAATTTCCAGTTTTAATCATCTTCTTTAATGTCAACCCTACAAAATGGCGCAGACACGAGACACAGCAATAATTCTCGTCACAAAATTGAAGACTGTATTATTGTAAGCCTCTCCGATTTTTTACATCTGTGTAGATGCTTTTTGAATAAAAGAAACAAGCCGTTTGCTTTCGTGACAAGTTATGCATTGTTAATTTTAATTGCTTCTAGTATAGCGTATTCGTCTGCAAGTTGTAATTAGTAAGTAACAAAGACATCTTGCTTGATTGCCCATTAATTGGTTTATATCTTTTGTAATAATTTGCCTCTAATTTTAGTGTCTTCATGGTGCTTAGTAATTTAAGGAGGTACAGCCAACTTTTCATTGTAATAAAACAAAGAAGTTTAAGTCGTGATAAGGTTAACGTTTGGCCACAATCGTTTTCGCTTGTCGTTAAGGCAGTCCATATAGCATGATATCATTATCTTTGTTCTGAAAATGGAAAACAAGTTGGTGAAATTTGAAAAAAAATTGCCCCACGATTTTTTATTAACTAAACGATTTAACCAGGATCTCGATTTCCAATGTTAGGAAAAACTCCTGTTAGCTCTAATGAGGCACTTTGCTTAAAGTTCAAAAATATAATAAAACCGTTTCCTGTTAAGCAAACATTTAGTCCAGACTAGGATGAGTCATGTTCGAGGACCAAGTAATATGATATTGGGATAATGTAACACGCAATAATTTAATAGATGAAAATTTAGAGTATGAAAAAATGTTGAATATTTGCAAAACAAGTTTAGAGTACTGATATATTTTTACGCCGTAAAAGAGATGGAAAACACCAAAGACATAAAAGAATTGAGAAGTATTTTTTTATAAGTTAAAAACAACAGAAATGAAAGAAAAGTGGCATTTCAGATGCATTAAAAACAAAATTGAAAAATGGGTTTCAATCAAAAGCTTGTATGATGCTAGAGCTGCGTAGAACAAATAGCAACTTTCCTGTCGATAAAAATTTAATTTAACCTCAAATATTTACATGAACTGTTTATTTAATGTAAAAATACACAATGATACCAAGCTTGTAATTATAGTTTTTTTGATTACTTCCTTTCTTAATCTGGTTTTTGAAAGATCTTTGTATGCGCATTTCGTAGCATATTTTTAGGGTGTTTAAACTTTAAGAAGTTTCGATGAAAAGTTTTCCGGAAATTCAGATGTTGTTGGCCATTATCTGATAGTGATACTTGCGTTCTATTGCAAGGACGTACGGCTCAATTTGACTTAGATCTCATTAAGTATTTGAGATCAGAAGAGCATGAAAAGTGGGTTTTTACTGGCCGAAGACCTCGGAAACAACAATTTTTTAAAGCAAGGAAGATTTTCTAACGGGAGTGAATGAAAAGTTTTCCGCTGGTATTTGCGTGATTGAACCTAGTCAAAAGTCGTTATACTAAAAAACGGATTTTGAATGAAGGAATATTGTGTGGTTTTTGTTGTTGCTGTTTCAGTGTTGAATCAAATCTGTGCATTTTGCATATTTCTTTTTTATGTAATATTTAAGACCAAAATGTGTCCGTGGTTCCGCAAAGGTAGCTGCGAACGGGAAAATTCTTGTCTGTTCGCCCATTCTCGAGAAGAATTGCGGGAGGTGAAGCATTTCATTGCAAATGCTATTCGCAGATTCCCCGAACAATGTGTGCATACGTTCACTTTTGCCTTAGAAAGCTATGATCCGTTTGAGGGCAATAAATATACATGTAAATCTTTACTCTTTGTTTATGTATATAGCCCTTTGCCGGATTTATCAAAGACTAAATTTTGTGAAAACTTAGCGGGAGATGGGAGTTTGTACGGATGTAATGTGTGGATTCGCTCATTTTCCTATGGAATTACGGGCGATTAGGTGAGATGGAGCAATTCTACTTATGCTGGAGAAAAAAGAAAACGCCCTAATTCGTATAAATTTTAACTTCCTATTTCTATTTACTTTCTTTACCAATTCTTCCACAGCGTAACGTAGACATTGGTGAATATGTTTTTGGTAAATTTATTTGTTCCTCAGAGAAATGTTCAAAACATCAGTTTGTCAAAATTGGATACTAAGGAAATGCTTAGCGGGAAGTAGTTGCAGAAGCGCGGTATACATTTTTGCTGATACAATTTCGAATTTGTAGTTATGAGATTTTAAAGTATGAATACATTTGTTATTTTTTAATCTTTGAAGCATGGTTTGGCTGAGTTCAGGGAAATTGGGAACAACGAAGAAATGGCCAATAGAAAAGATTTCGTCACGAACGCGATTATCTACGCACTCCATTCAGTAATTTTGTAAACTTATGTGATATGGATTGTCACGACAGTGTGTCAAATCTGATAAAAAGCATTCAAGATTCCACTGTAAGCATTTAATTGCTTCTGTTAGTATTGGTGCGTTTCGAAAATGATTGTAAATAATTAATTCTGTTGTATATCATTGCCTTGTTAAGGAAAATTTTGACTTTAACCTCGATGTGCATGGGCTCATCAGCTACATAAATGGAGGGGCAGCAGAAGATGCTTGAAAATTTATTGGTCTGAATTTACCGTTGCATAAAGGTTTACTTGAATCGCATTGGGAAGCAACATAATACCATTATTCTTGGGTTTTAATTTTTAAGCCCTATTTTAGTTGTATCTTTTCTTGATCTTTCAATCGATTTCAATGGATCCATTCATTGGATATATAAAATTGCGTATATATACATATACTTATTTTAAAAAAAGAACTTTTCATACCTTCCCGAAATTATAGATCAGAAAAAGATTTTTTCTTTTTTTATACAATTTCTTTGATCGTTCAAGCAAGATGTATGTACTTGCTTAGTGACAAGGAGAAGTTGCATGCTAAGATTGAAGCCAACATATGTCTAAGGAATGGGTTTTATACTATAAGCTACTAGATAGAGATATTTTTATGTGCTGGTTGTTCCGTATTTCATTTAAGTTTTTGCTGAATAATCTACTGCGTGTAGCTTATTTTAATCAGTCTTAGAGTAAGCATTCTTTTAATTTGCTTGATTGCATAAATTCCTCACCGTTGCCGGTATTATTGCAAACTCGTGCAAGAAAGCCCTCTCTCATGCATGAGCATCCAAAAGCCTACGGAAAATTATTTTCGGTCCCTTCAATGGCATACACAAACTGTATTTTACTTCCACATGAAGTTCTTGAGTCCTACTGGCATCTTTGAATTGCAAATCTTATTCGTGAAATTCGTTTTCAATTTTTTTTGTGAATAGTACTGTTGTTAAGATTGAGATATTTTGAGTTATCTCTGTTGATCTATAGTGAGCGAATGTAAGAGATAAGCTCTTCAGTGTAGATGAGAGTTGAATTTTTACGAGCGACAATAAGTAAACGATTGAACAGATTATGTGACAAACAATTTCAAGCAGCAACTAAGGACTTTAAGAACGGGCAAACTAATAATGTTGGGTAATATTTAATCGAAGCAAGATTGAAAGATTAAACATGCTAAAATAAGTTAGACTATAATAGTTAGATTAAAACATATCTTCTTGCCTAATTGCGTCTAGATATTTGTCAGTAGAAAAGACTAGAATGAACAGACTGACTTTACTGCCTCCCCTTTTAGCTCCGGCTCTGCGTTTACTTCGACGCGTATGTTAGTTGTCCATGCTCTTGGTTGCTCGTCAACGTCGGTTGTATTTGTGCGCATTCAAATACAGATATAGTGAACTCGTACCTTTCTTTCCACTACTACCCGGGTTGTTCCATAGCTACTTTCCGCATGGCTTAACTTAGTCCTAACATATATCATTTCATTAACTCACTTTCATTCCTACACTACTTACCCACGATATAAGTACTTAACCTAAACATTAATTACGTAACCTAGCATTAATTGTTTAACCTAAACTCTAATTAACATAATTAAACACTATTTATTTACTCTCCGCTTACGCTACAATTCCGTTTGTTACAGTTGTTTTAGTAAATTTGGAATACTGTTGCTGCATGGTTATATTTGTTTGCATGTGAATGAGATGGGTTTCATATGTTGCTCATTGAATTTACTTTTAACTTCAGAAAACTTCAATTTTTTTCCTTTCATTTTTCTTATGTATTTGGGCGCATGTCATGTGCCAGCATGCACTTTTGGAATGATTTATTTTAATCAATTCATTCAAACTATTTATGGGTATGTAGGTAGCGTATCAATTTATGCATAACTAATTTACGTGGTATGGATAGTATATGTAGAAAGATTCGAATATTTACAGATCGTTGGTAAAGGGACTTCTGTAGTGAATGAACTCAATCAGGACCATATTTTGGAGTGGGTAAACTTTCCAGCTAGAAAATTTTGTTTAAAAAACATTTCAGCTGACAAAGGTGAATGTTTATTTATTTTCTGTAAGGATGAAGTACCAAGCATGCTCTTCACTGATATCTAGTGAAATTATAAAATGTGAATTGCACTCCGAAAAGAAGCCATCTTTTTCCTAGAGCGGGAAAATGCATCAAATAAGTCCTGATGAACGATTTAAAGTCTGTTGGAATAAATTTCGAAGTGAAGAACCAATGTAAGCACATAAAATGGCTTATGCCAGAAGACCGAAAGTTTATTGTCCTTAGTAAATTAAAAATTGGATTTACTTTCAGCATGGTTGTATGTGCTAGAAAAAGCTGTTTGTGGTCTTAATGGAAATCAACAGTGATGGGTGTGTACACATATGTGCTTGTAGCAGAGATGTGGGAATAGAGTACAATTTTTTAAAGATGTATTAACAGTACTCTTACAGAACTTGTCTATGAATTACTTTTCTTGGAGGATGAATAAATACAGAATCTGCGAGGATGGAGTAAACGAACCATGCTACTAACTCTATTGCTTCCTCATTTAGCAAACTAAGCCGCTGCATGCAAAGTTGGCAATTTAATTGCTCTTTATCAACATAATATGAATGTACTTGTTAGCTTCATTATAATATATACGCTATGAGAATTTACTGCTTTGATACGACGAAAACTGGAAATAAAGGGAGCACCGTTACTCTGAAGGGAAAGAATTGAGCTCGTTCGAAACTTTACTGTTTGACGTGACGGCCGCTGTATAATAAAAACACAGCGGCAAATGCGCTTTCTTCATACATTTTGTTCAGCTGTTCAATGCTTGTGGATGACTTTACTAATGAAGAGCGTCCTTCTTTTACGTCCAAACAGCCACTTTCCTTCATATTTCGTGATTTTCTGTAACATTCGTTTAAATTCTGTATTTGCTGCTACAGTGCCCTAATTTTGTTATAATTTGGCATAGAATCCAATGGAAAGGGTGATATTGCAAAACGTGCAGCTGTCCTCCTTGCTTCCTCCCGTATATTATTCGATTCAAAGAGCCTGGGAATAATGTATACTTTGATGCTTTTTGCAGTATAGATGTATCCCGCTCCTCTTTCAGGCTTAATAAGCGTTTCCAGTTCTTGATTTGCACAAAATCCTCACCAGCTCGTTATCATCTGTGGAGCAGCTAACGCTTAACCGCAGCTTGCCGCTAAAAAAGCGCGCTGGCCTGAATTGTCTTCCTTAAATTGAAGTATTTTACAATTTACTTTTTCTAAAGAGAATGAATTAAGTGCAATTTTGACTAATGCCCATCACTGACCCACCACAGAATATACTTATTGATAACTTTTTTCCTACTTTCTATAGAAGTGCCGGTCATAATAGTGAATCCCCAAAGTTGAAATATTTTGAAATGCAACAATCTGTGGCAAATTGATCACCTGCATACCACCGATATGGGGTAGGGTTCACCCTAATAACTAAATGGGTGGATTATCAGGTTTCTGTTACATTTGGGAATGATAGACTGTCTGCTCAAAAACACGCTATGCAATTCTACTTGAATGATCCCAAAATTTCACACGTAGCTAAAATTTTTCGTCAGGAAGGCAAGGAATTTGTTGCCTTGCAGTCAGGAATTCTTTTTAAGAGCGAACGAAACATCAAAATATTTTTAAGCATCTATCTGATAACTAACTGTATATGACTTAAGCTAAACACGGTTTCAGTGCAACTGTTTTGTTCTGTTCTATGAAAACAACATTTTTTACGAATGAAATGTATTACTCGTAATTTTGTTCCACATTGTTTTATAAGCGCCTCTGTCACATGAAAGCAAGTTGAATATTTTTTTTTTAATTTTTTACGGCAGAGAAATGCTACTACACTAGATTTTGGGACAGTATAGCGTGATTGTGTCTTATTAATGGGCCTTAATTACTCATATGCAACAATTACATGTATTTTCGAACATAAGGATATACTGCAAATCTTTTACGTATCCATTTATTGTACTCATATATCGTTGAAAAATAATTGGGAACATTTAGCTTGCTATTCCATTCATTGTGATTGCATTCTTTTGTTTACTTTATCAAAATACCCACTTGTCATAGTGAGGTTTTCCTCCGCGCTGCTTATCATTTTTGGATGCATGTACGCTACTATACTTGTGAACATTCTTAAAGCAGTAGCGAACAATGGATTTTTTCATGGCATCTTGTTCAAGATTTTTGAAATGAAACTTCTCACTTTTACTTTGCTAAACATCAGATTTAGTATATTTTTTCCTGTGCCTGTTTTTACAGAAACCGCGTGTGAGGTTCGAGTAATTTTTGGAAATCGCTGATATTCGCATTTTTCTGGTAATCTATATAGCGCTTTGCTCTATCATTTTTATTCCTCTTTAGTATGTCCTCGAATACGTCTGCTGTGGACGTATATACGTCCAATATACAACCCTACGAAGCGGCCTCTGATGACAATCATAATATTTCGTTGTCAAGTGGTGAAGGAATTGCAATAGCTTCTACTTCGGTGAACTTTTATGGTATTGATAAAATCTGCAAATGCATGGGAAAGTTTCTCTGTCAACTTTTTTAGCAAAAAATTTGCAAAATTGTTTTTATATGGTGTTATATATGTGCATCTTCATAAAATTTATTGGTTGTATTAGATACTTCTGTGAACTCACATACTTTAGGTTATTAGAAAATTTTATGACAGCACTAAATGTCTTGACCTATAAATATTGTTTCTAGATAATATAAAATGTGGAAGTCACAGTATATGTGGCTGCAGAGCCTATAACGAAGATCGCACATGTGCTGTGTTTGACTTGGGAAAATCTTGTGGTGGAGAATCGTCGAAAAATTCAAAGGTGTTTTTCATACTAAGCTTCTTTTTATATTATTTTTTGCTGGAATATAAGTTTTTAAATCCTTTCGTTATTGACTATTCTTTTTGGAGAATAAGATTGGGACACTGGCTTTTACATATTCTTATGCAGACGATGTATTTTGCGGTCTATGATGGTCACAATGGAGAAAAAGCAGTTGAATTCGTGAGGGAAAACTTGGGCAAAAATATTTATGGAGCACTCAGTAAAAGTAAAGAATGTATCTTTCCGTGTGAAAAGGAATCACTCTTGTGTTTATGCATTAATCACTATTTCGTGTATTTACTGACATTCTATAATTGTAAATGCTTGCTGTCGTTTGTATAGACGTAGATATAGCTCAGGCAATTGCAATGGGATTCAGATCTACTGATGGGCAACTTCGCACTGATGTACTGAAAGATCCTGATTCCTTTGTAGAAGAAGCTGTATGTGTTAATATTTTGCTTGTTTGACTTGGATGGCATTGACTTTGAACATGTTTAGATATTTTTTGCTTCTGCTTTTAATTTTTCCTTAGAGGAAATGTGCAGAATTTTTTTTTAAAACTACTCTATCCTGCGTAAAACATGATTTGTGCAGTCTCAATTTTCTAGTGGGTCCACAGCGTGTATTTGTTTGATAATAGAGAACGTTTTGTATGTTGCAAATATTGGAGACAGGTACTCTTATTACATGAGCTATTTTGAGTACGTATATTTGTAGTAGAAGCTTTAAGATTATGGGCTTCTACCGTAAACTTTTACTTATCTTTTACCAAATGATCCAATTTATCGTCAGTCGTTGCCTGCTATGTCGTGGTGGAAGAAATGTTTTAATCACAAACGATCATCGAAGTTGCAACAAAGAGGAGATCCTGCGAGTATCACAAGTAAATGGGCACTTCGATCCTGATGGTTATCTTGGAGGGTAAGTTATGTAGAGATTGACGTGACCGTAGAATTTCCTCTTCTTTTGGTGCTGAATTATATGAAAATGAAATTAATGTCACTCCAGCGATTTAACGTTGGCTTTTTCCACATTTTTGCCTACTTGTGGCGCCTGATTTTTGCGATATGTTCATCATTTAAAGCTTGTGTTTGCATTCCCGTTTTTTGGTAGAGTTCTAGGAGTCTCTAGAGCCTTTGGAAACTTTAAATCTAATGGTGAAAAATTACCTGGTTTATCAAGTGTGCCAGAAATATCAGAAGAAGATTTGCGCAGTGGTACACGAATATTCTCTGTATTATATATAGGCCTTCCTCTATTTTTATAAATACCATTGTCGTCTTTTTGTTTGTTATTAGACGATGAATTTGTGATTTTGGCTTGTGATGGAATTTTTGATGTAATGGACTGCCAAGAAGTTACCAAACATGTCCGGAATTCTCTTCGAATGTAATGGATAGCGCGATATTTTTTGTTTGTGAATCATAACCATGTGTAATAAGATGCATAGTTTTTCATTTGTTGAATCACCTAATTGATTTTCTTACTGCGTGCTAATCTTTATAAAATTGGCCCTTTTTTGTAATGTTTTTATATACTGCTATTGTGTTAAATTATTTGTATTCTTTATTTAGCGGTGTTGCCCCCAATGAAGCTGCTGAATCCTTATGTAAATTAGCGTATCAGAGAAAATCATTTGGTAATGTTTTGGTCTAGTTTAATTTGTATTATCTCAATTGTTCTTGCTGCCGTTTGCTTTGGGAAAAATTTAGGAATAAAAAACAAATTTTGCATTGCTGTTTTTTTATTATTAGACAATCTTTCAGTCGTTCTTATCATCTTCAAGTCCCCAAACACTGTCTCTACCTTTGATGCAGGAAGCGATCCACTGAGACGCAAGTAGGTTGTTCATGTGAACGAAATATCTAGTCTATTTTTTAGGATAAATTCTCTCGCCACTATTTTGCCATTATTTCTCTTCCTTTTTTCATGATAAAACTTGCGTTTCAGATTCGATTTCTCTTCTCTAGAGCACTTTTTGATATAGTATCCTAACTGCTTCTACTTCAGTTCATACCTTGTGAAATCCGTTGATGTAATACAAGATTTTTTAATTTGATATTGCTCAATCTCTTCACAACATTTCGAATCTTTGTAAAATAGCTACTAATTTCGGTAAATCTCGGCTACAAAGAATGCGCTAGCATTATTTACCCAATACGTATTTTCAAAAGTGGACGTTTGGAGGAGTTTGATCAAATTTTTGAAGTACATTTGACTCATGCAATGAAAAAGGGGTACGTGGACCGCGTGTGGAATGAAAAAAAATCAAATGTTAAAATAATTGTCGAAATTCCTGCTTTCCTTCCCCGTAATGCTATCCACACAGTATGTAGCGGGCAGTTATCGAGCTTAATTGCAGTTTCAGCACATTTATTACTAACGTGTTGGAGTTTTCATGATTCACATTTTTTAAAGCGCTTCATACTGGACAGCAATCATAACTCAAGTTATGCTCCGACAATGAAAAGGTTTGCATTGCAATGGCTTAATTTTTGTAATACGCCTTCGTAGAATGTACAAAAGGAAACGAATTATCCTTTCATTTTCGACTGCGGAAAGACATTTCTTTCGTATCCATACAAAAAAAGCATCACATCGTATTACTCGTATTCAGTTTTCGCGGAAATTAGCGTAAGGTTTATACATACAATCTTTGCTACAGGGCTATATAAGTAGCAGAAATCCGCAAGAAACGTATAAACTGGAAATATAATCATCATCGCCATAAAATTTTCCGCACAATAGGCTAAATATTGAATAAAATAGAATTCGTGACATCACAAAACATTCCATCGACATTCTATGCTTCCATTCCTTTCAAGTAAGCTTGCAGCAGTCAGTATTCGATTATGCACAGTTTCCCACTCAACTCGCCCATATTCCTTTACGATAAATTTATATTCCCAAGTTTTCGTTCTGTTTAATAAGGGAATAGTGCATTCCCATACATTTCCAGGCTTCCAAGATAATGGTGCCGCTTTGTCAGGATTCCATTTCCCCAAGAAATCTTCTGATCCAACAAGAAACACATCTTGTCCATACTTCGTATCACAGAAGACCCTGAAAATAACATTTGATATCGATGGATTCTTTTCTCGACGGATTGCTTCTTCGACAGCCAATTCAAACAATATCGCGCGGTTTTCCCGTTGCCTAATCTTATAGAGGTTTCGTATTCTTAACGCTTCTATATCTTTATTTTGAGTAGCTACTACCCTATCGGGCGTATGGCTTTTACATTCAATGGGGCACATAACGGAAAATTCAAATTCGAACGTTGCTTGCTGAAAGTATGACCAAGAATAAAATCATTCTGGTAATAGCTTATAGGCATTCATATTTTCAGCATAGATGGTTTACGATATAAGAAGAAAATTCAACCACAGGTTTGGCTTCAATTTTTTTTGTAAAGCGAACTACCTTGAATTTGCACCCGCAGGCGGTGCTAAAGAGAAGAGTGGCGCGTACAAGTTTCTACATGCCAAAAAATGTGCCCCGGAAAAAGTTCACTCTGCAAAAGAAACAAGGAGACAAAACATACGACAACTTTTTGTAAATGACAGGAAGAATAGTTGTTTAACAGACAAGTATCACTGAAGTGCATTCACTCATTGAAGTGGTTGAGATTTTGAAAAATGCAATATGTTTTCACAGCCCACATGACTGAGTATTCGTAGAAATTGCTACCGAGCTACGCAAAACCTATTTGACAGAGCTTAAATACACCAAAGCAGAGCTTAAATGGACATTTGATACAACGAGCAAAGAATTATTATTCTTTCACGGGGTTGCGTCTTACTATATAATTAAACGCCAGCTACAAAACTGTGGTGGTGAAAATTACTGAATTGCGAAAGGGAAAGTAATGCGAAAGCGTAAATTGCTAATATAAGTTATAACAAATTGTTGAGTTAAAAATATATATTCCTCCATAAATTAATACAAGCATTTGCCACCAGAAAAGACGACTAATTAGACTGACTCCCCCTCTAGTTCCGATTCTGCATTTACTTCTATGGGCTATCTTTTACTTCTCGGGTATGCTCGTTGTCGCTCTTCAGACGTCAGTTGTACTCAAACACAGACCTAGCCGACTCATTCTCTACTTCCCAATACTAATCGGATCATTCACCCAATTCCTACTTCAACTACTCCTATCTACGCAACTATTTCCACTATGAGCACCATTTAATTCCTAACACCTATCATAAATATTATATAATTCTTATACCTACACTACAATTACCAATCATAAATATTAATTATATCATTCTTATATCTACCCCGCTTACGCACACTACAATTTTATTTGTTACATCCGGCAGTACTTCAGAAGCTAATGCATGCATAATAACATAAGAAAGTCTTTGTTCCTTCCATCAAAAGGTCAATTATGAGAAGGCTTTTGACTTTCAAATTTTGTTTGCTCTATTATATAAATAGCTCCCGCGATAAATAGCATTGCTCTTTCTTTTCCGTATAGTATTACCTCGTATGTACGATTATAACAGCACCTTACTAGCTACAATTAACTTTCAAATTTCCTGTTTTAAGTTGCATACAAGTACATTTAGTACGCAGTTAGATTGATAAAAATCGTAACCATAGTCAAAATAGAATGGGTAAGAGGATTAAAGCACAATTTACAACAATTGTGTGAAAGTACCAGAAAAATTGCAGCGTGATGGAGCAATCAAAGAAAGATATGAAGAGAGTATGCAAGTGTGTTTCCCAACATTGGCGGAGATTACCATTAAATTTCAAAAAGAATATTCGCCAAAGATGTCTTGTAATGCTTAGCTAATGAGTCACCAAACTCTACTAGAAACAAAAATAAAAAGTTCTAACTAAGCAAAACTTACAAGCCGAGCCGAATCACGACGCGTTCGATGAGCAGAAGAACCTACAGCCTAAAACAATAGTGAATATTCTGAGAACTTCCACAAAAACCGCTATCGGCGCGCGAGTAGAGATAGAACCACCATACATTCTTACAAGAAAAGGAATAAATAAAAAGCAGAAAGTAAATGTAGAAACAGTAAGGATAAATCAGCTAAAATAACTGGTTTTAAAAAGGTATTTGATTGCGGTGAAGTGCTAGTACTATCAATTAGAGAAATGCGGCTCTAGAAGCACAGGTTGATTTTCTATTCCAGTGTGCTCATTTACAAGCATGCCAGATGAGTCCTGAGGATCTCATCTGGCATGCTGTAATAAGGCGTTTGAAAAAGTTATGGTTGAAACAATGTGATTATACAAATGAATATTATGAGAAATCTTTTGTGTTGCGTATATTCTTGCTTATTTGAGTAAATATGCTTCTACTGTAGATTTAGAGTTCGATTTCGTGAAGCAGTAACTAAATTGAAATAAAAAAACTTGTGACTATAGACAACGTGTACAATGCAGTATTGTTTAATATACATATAAGTTAATTAATAAGGGGAGTATTCAATTGTAGCTTTGAGCTACGGAGATAAATTTTACCAAAATAATCTAATAAAAATAGGTGTTGTTACGAACAATGTACAAGAAAAATGTCCAAGAAAAAGACTGACTCCCCGGACCGATTATTTTTTAACGTCTAGGATATGCTTATTGTAGCACATGGGCGACGGTTGTAATTGAGTGCACTCAAAGACATACCTAGTTGACTCGCTCTGTATCTATTAGTAATTGGAAATTGATTATGGGATAACTTAGTTAATTCCTACATAACTTAATACCTACCTAATTCTATATTAAATATGTTGCGATTATTTACTTGTTGCAATGATGCTCTTAAACTCTTAGAAAAAAACTACGAATGCAATCATTAAGCAAAAATAAACGTATGTCACATCTGCTATATTTTCATCATTTTTTGCGTTTGTGTCAAGAAGTCAGAATTGTTAAAATTATTTCACTAGAAGAAATAAAAGCTTTAAACGAGTTTATTGTTTCTTGCTATAGCTTGTAATTTTTGCAATAATTACTCTTGGTTATAGAAAGATACGTAGATCCAATCAAAAAATCAAATGCGTAGCAAATCAAAAAAGATATCTACTTAGTATAGAAAATTTTTTTGCTGTGATACTTTCAAATTTTTTTTAGCTGCACACCAAACTAGCATAACTTCTCTTATATCCTACCGATTGATCAGTGAAGAGATGAACTTACCAGTGCCATTGTTTTCATTAAAAATATTTGAGTTTACGTGAGCATTTAGAGTATAAACCATAAAATCAAATTTAAATTGTTATTATTTCCGTTGCAACAAGGGCATTCTTCAACATGCTTTGACGGTGTGAGTTGGACCGTTTAACCCTTTGAAAAATACATGACAACGGTGAATTGTGGTATCACAAGCAAATGAGACCATTTTATTTTTTGTAAAATCTTCCCAATTAGCAAATATGCTCTTGATTAAGTCATTTATTTTTATTAATTTATTAATCTTTTCCAAGTTTGCACCTTCCCAAATTGGTCTTTATGGTTCGCATGTATTTGAGCAGAAAATATTGTATCAAAGGAGAGATACTGATATATTGGTCTTAAGATGAGCTCACACCGAGTGAGCTCAACAGTACTAAGTTACTCTCGGACAATGCTTTCGAATCTTTATTTATGAAGAAAACGACGGAGAAATAACGATGTAGTAAATAGTGTATGTATAAATGCGACATAATCTCTCTTATCTACTTGTAAAGCTATACATTTACTGCGATATATATATGAACGTCTTATATTTTCTTTCATACCCACGCAAAAGTAGCTTGCTTTTCTATTGAAAATCTAATCGATTTTCTTCTCGCAAAAGCGGGACAATTATTTTTAGTACCTTTTCCTGTCACACTCATTGCATCGGTAGGAGTACTTTTCATTTAGAGAAATAATAAGAGCTTTGTGAATTAGAAAAATATATTGCGCTATGGCTGCTGCTTCCAAAAATATCCTTTGCATGAGTGGGTATACTTTGAGATTGAGATTTTTTTGCATGTTTCTGTTAGAAGACTGGTCTTCACTTCAAATTACGTCGTAGAAGCTTGATGAAGCCTACAAAACTTTTTTCATTATAAAAAAAAAGCTTTCTTGTACCGAGCATGAATTATGTGGCATGAAATTTCAGTAAACATTTATGAGTGAAGTATTTATTGTTCTTCCTATGCATTATATAGTACATGACGCTTGTCGTAATTACAACTCATACTTACACATAGTACACCCGTACTCCAAGAGGCATGTTTTCAACAACCGTTTCTACTGGTTGAATACATACATAGCGTGCTTTCTTTGTAGCATGCTTCTCTATTCGCAGAAATAAAATATATAAAAAAGCACTATACATGTACGAAGCAAGTCAACCTCTTTCTAAAATCCAATAGCATAAATTTGATGCTGAAACTTACTGTGTAATCATCGGCGGTTATCATGAATGAATGTGCAATTGAGATTATTTTAAGTATTCAGCATGGAAATCCACAATATTAAGAAGGTACAATTCTATTTGCAGAAAGAATTGCTGGGTGTAGAAACGCTTAATTTAGAGTGGGCTTCGCTATCACAACTATATTCGTAACGGCAATGCTTTTAAATCATTTTTTATGGTTTTTTCAATTTGTACAAGCCCAAAATTTATATGAAATTACAGTATAAAATAATAAGCACCTAATCGAATGAAACGAGCGAATTTCTTTTGTCATTTCAGTTAGCTGAGATTCCTGAGGCAGTTTGAAATATACCCAGTTTGCAAAATGGCATTCTAAAAAATATCCTGTGGTAATTATTGGATCTTTTAGGAATTACTGCAGGAGCGCACTTATTTTAGTCTTGGTGTTGGACAGCATTCGAAGAAAACATTATTATGAGTTTTCTTCTTGGAGTCAATTCGGCTGAACGTAACATCACTGATTCCAGAAAAGCTTAACTTAAACTCGGGGCGTGGCGGCAGCCACTTCTAAATTTTTCCAATCGAATTGAATGTAGTTGGAATCGGACAAGATTTAACTTGTGACTGAATTGATGATATTTTTAACTGTATGATTCATTTTCAAAATCCTATACGTCTTGTCTATACTTTGTTGGTATCCGATATCAAAGGTACATTCCATCGAGTTGGAATAAACCGTTACTTCAATGCTCATCATCCTTCCACCTGGTTACACGACTCATGACGATGAAATAATCACTCAGGTCTTATTCTTTTGTTTAAATTTGTTGCTGTGATGGGACGAAAGGCCAAAAAACAAACTCGCAAGGCATGTCATGACGCCTTTGTTCAAAAGGAGCAAGCGGAGGAAGTATCAAGAAAGAATAAGCTAAAGCGAAAGAATAATCTTAATGCTTTAGATTCGGCGGTAAGTTATTTAGTTGTAAATTTAGTAACTTTGTCAGTCTTCATCGCTCATTTAGATAGCATTATTTTGCCTTAAAAAGACAGTTCCTTTCATGATACTTCTCCCAGTGTATTTTGTGATTTAGCCGTCTAATACTCTAACGATAGGAGTGTAAAGATTTTTGTACATTTGAACAGAAGATACTAAGGGACCCAATGGGCGAACGGAATTTGCTTTGGAGTAACTATGATGTCTTCGTAGCTGTTTCATAACATCTATCGAAAGTATTAAATTTACGTAGTGACAACGTTTTCGGTTTTGTATTTCTCCGGAAGACGCTTCTTAATTGCTTTTACGTTTGTTTCTTATAATGTTTTAGCTGAAGACGTTAAAAGTAGCTCCTCAAACTAAAGATGAAAAAGGAGATATCGTCATGCAGGTAAATTCTATCTCAGCTCTACCTTTTCCCACATTTACCATTGCATTTTCTCGAGGAGATATAGCTAAAAGATAGTTCTTCAACCGTACCCCTGTAATGGGGTTCTATGTAATGGCATGATTATTATCTTCCGTTTCTCTATTTCACCTAATGCTGTGGCCGTGTAACTTTACCTTATCAAAGACGGCAACTACTTTTTGCCAATGTCGGAGTTGTTCATGGTAGATAAACATCGTTTTGTCATTGAAAAAATTGAATTTCTTTTTCGTATGATTTTGTTTTTTTCTCTTTTATTACACGCGTATCTACAAAGTTTCTACCTTGCTCTAGTATCTAGTTATGCTTTTGCACTTTTTGTGGATGATTTTTTGCTAGTAGAGTAGATGAAGAGGATATGATGATACAAACATTATTCCACTATAATTGTGAAATTGAAATATAATATAATGGTGAAAATGTCGCCTTACATTTAGCATCCACTATTATTTTGCAACTTGTGAAGTAGGCAGCGATGACCTTTTAATGCGAAGATAAATATATATATACGAAACGTCTCTCTCTTTCTTAGTGTTTTGCTAAATTTATTTTATTATGAATGTTGTCTCTTGTAGAGTTCTCTTTCAGAGAAGGGCAGCTACGCAGTAAAGAAGGTCATAAATAAGAAAAAGAAAGACAAATACCTTCGAAGAAAGCTCAAAAAGCTAACAGGTTTGTCAAAAATGAGAGGAGTTATGACTCTGTCTACGCTTTGTATGAACTGAAATGGTAATTTTTTTTTGGCTCTGTCCTGGAAAAGAGTACTATTTTTTATAGTGCTTTTCTTTTGTTAAAGTTTTACGATTTCTTTCTAGTTTGTATTTTAAAAATTTTAAATTAAAAATAAAATTTCTCAGCCGCTGAAGAGTCAAAATTTTATGTGAATGCCATTTTAACTGCTTCGCTAAAATTGCTAAAATTGTTTCTGATTGTAGGACTGGATCAAGGTTCAATGGACATTTGCTGATATGTGGAAATATGGGTAATAATGGTTTTGCTTCCGATAAGTAAGAATTATTAAATTATTCAAGCGTGAACATTTTTTATTTGGTAAAACTGTCCGAGCTACATCGTAAATTCTTTTCAATTTCGGTATATTTTCAGCTGTGTCAACTAGATGATATTCTTTATTGATAGAAGCTGGAGTTCCGCTTATTTTCGATCGATTGCTCTAAGTGTCGCCTTCTTTAACTTCTGATACAAATTTGAGATTGATTTGGAGAAGACAGATTTTTTTTCATGATTATTTCTTCTCATGACATAGACAATTGTTATTACAATAATTGCTAGCTTTTTTTCTCCAGTAAAGTTTAGTAAAAAAAATTATTCTTCTGCTGCAATAAACTCTTGCCATAGTTAAAAATAAAGCTTGCATAAAGCTCGATGGCATTAAAAAGTTGGAGTAAAAAGTTTATTACCGATTGAAAAAGAGCAGTGATAAAATTAATTCGCTGCTTTAGTAAGGCCATCGATGGGATTCAATGTAAGGAAATCAGTGTTTAGTAACGAAAAAACAAACTTGCATCTTTGTCTTATTGTAAAGAAACTGGCAAGGGCAACTAATAAACAGATGGCAGAGCCAGCATTTCTTAGTTCTTTTATATTAGAAATTTTGTGGAATTTTCTTTCGGCAACCAATATCTCTTTTTGGGGTAAGTTAGGTTACTGTACTCTTTTATCAAAAAAAACTGCAGTATTTTTGTTTCTAAAGAATTCTAACATTTAGTTAGTTAAGCAAAAGAAGTTTTTACAAGTGATAAAAATCACAGGACCACCGCATGTCGATACCACTTCTATTCAGCTAGAAGTGATAATCCCTGCTCTATCGTAATAAAATATGTTAGTGTAAAGTGTAAGGCAAGCTTGCGTTACACACTATAGTGAAGAGCATATCATTGCAAATAACGAAGGTTTCAAAAGAACCACTTTTATTTCATTTGGCTTAGGTATCCATGAGTGTAGCTTATTCGAAAAGCTCCCCTTTAAGGGAACAACATTACATTTCCATCCCTCATCTCATTTATGCACCTTTCCCAGCTTCTGCAACACAGGCATTTTGCGTTGGAAAGAATAAGCAACATGAATATGCGCGAAGACTGCCGCTTTTATGACTCTTCCTTATTGCATGAAGAGCATGATTTTAATGTTGAAGAGTTTCATAGAAAGTCAAAAGCGGCGTTTCAGTCTATTTTAACGAAATTGGAACGAAGGTTATCGGTATTACGGAAGCCATCAATTTATACTGGAAGAAATGGTCTCACTATTCTCTTTCTAGCGATTTGTGATGAAACACACACAATATCAGATTTTGATGAAAGCGATCGAAATAACTTGCTGAAAAAGGCATTGTCTCTTACTGATAATGCTGCAGAGGAATTTCATTCGAGCAATCAAACCTTTTTGACAGGAATTTCTGGGGTGCTGGCTTTAAGGGCTCTAACTTTTTATCACCTTGGAGACACTGTAAGTTTTATTCGGTCTTTCTGTAAATATTCTTCACTGCTTCCATAATACTGTCACAATTCAAGGACCCGTTTTCTACGCAATGTTTCTACTTTGTAATAAGCGATGCTTGCTTGTTTTGAATGAGCTGAGTACAACCATGGCTTCAATCTCACACTGTTTTGACCGAATTATGATTTTACATAGCACACCCTCTACATCATATAACAATTGAGGTTTACTGAATATATTGCAGAGGAGTATGTTATTTTAATTTTCTATAGCTTCAGTCATTGGAATGTCTAAGAAGTTTGCTGCATTCATCACGGACTGTTGCGAACTTTCCTCCAGAAGAATGCGAAGTGCTATATGGGCGAGCTGGTTATCTATTCTCACTTCTAGTTACTAAGCGGGTTTGGAGTGGAACTGAAGTGGAATCTACGTTTGTAAAACTAATCTATACTCTCATCTCTCAAATTATAGCTACGGGGCAGTCATTCGCATCCAGTCACTCTCCCGGTGGATGTTGGCCATTGTACTATGAATGGCACAACAAATGTTACTTAGGGGCTGCGCATGGAATAGCTGGAATACTTATGGTTGTGTTGCATGCAGCGAAGGTTTTCAAAGAGGATTCCGAAGAACTAGCAGCATTGAATCAAAGTGGCTACGAAGAGCTGATTTTTAAAACAGTTGATTTTGTGTTGGAAAATCACATGTTTCCAAGTGGAAACATTGCATCGAGTGCTAGCTCAAAGTCAGATTTATTGGTCCATTGGTGCCATGGCGCTCCCGGGTGGATTCCTCTCATTATCGAACTATGTAAAATGACTGATCGTAGCTCCCATAATGATAGGCATCTATTTTATCGTCGGCATGTAGAAGCACTAGGCGAAGTAGTTTGGCAAAGGGGTTTATTGAAGAAAGGACTAGGTTTATGCCATGGAGTTGGCGGAAATGCTTTTGCTTTTTTATCTTTATACCGCTACACAAAGGAATCACGTTGGTTAAAAAGAGCACGACTATTTGCATCATTTGGTATAGAATATTACAATGAATTGTTCGCTCTACCGGATTCTCCATATTCTCTCTTTGAAGGAGTTACAGGCTTTTGCTTCTTGCTGCATGCATTATATTCTGATCCTGCTTCATCATTTTTTCCTGGCTATGAATTGTTGGACTAATGAAAAGGTTTAATATTACATGAAATTAGCCTACTTTTCCTTGAAATAATTTTGTTATGTGTTGTTCTTTTGGTAAAAATAAATGGAATACCACTACATTACCTACTTTTTTTTACCCGAAATAAATCGTTTCCACTCAGATAAAATACTTCAGATTCTATTTTATTGTAGTATCCCCTTGTATTCTGTCTCTAAAATTGCTCATCTTTCTCATTTTCTTTGTCTCATGTTGTATCAAGGCAATAAGTAGCCTCCAAAAACACCAGCCTTCTGATTATATGGAATTGATATGAATAAAAGAGAAAAATTGTGTATGCATTTTTTTATCTGTAATTAATCTAAGTTTACCCTTTTTGTTGATAAAATAGAAAAACAGTTTGAAGCTGTGTACTAGGTGACATTCGCAAAGAAATCAGCATGATCTTTATCGAATTAATGTGCTAGTATACTCGTACATGTAGCAGTTGCGCAATGAATAAGATCTTCATCTATCTTCTAAATTCAAAGTATTTTAAACAAATCATTTTTTACCCCGCTAACCCGACAAAAAATATCAGAAGAGTGCTTTTATGAGTTGAAGTAAAATTTTTCAGTTGAAAAAAGTGTTAAAATATTTTTGTTTTGGATTGGGTAAAATTTTTATCACTCTTCACGTCATGAATATACTACAAATCATTTCGATATTTTGTTTCGGAAAATTTACAAAGCGAAACTTTTCTGTGCGCTTATCTGTCGTCGATTTATATCCAAATAATATCTACCCCTCGCTCTAATCGGGCTGCGATTAAGAAGTATTACTAATAGAATAAATAAAACTAAAGCTCTTATTGTGACATATCTCATTGACTAATTGGGAAGAAAGTTTTGAGCAAGGATTCTTCGGTAACAACTGACTACAGAGTCACCATTCTTACACAACGGTGAATATAGTATTAATTCCACTGGCGACTTAGCCACATTTTAGAGTACTATAACTTTTGCAAGAGAAGAAAAACAGACTTCTGCATCAGTGGCACATTTACAAGATAGGTAAGAATATATTCCTTTCAGTAGCATCAAATTCATTTTTGTTGCATCAAATTCTTATTTTTTCTCATGGGATTCCTCTGACACAATTTGGGTCGAGCTCTTGTCCTTGCTTTAGCTGTTCGCTTGTTCGTATATTTGAGGGTAGGAATATAATAAGACCCATCTGAATCAAACTCGTAACACTCACTGCTTGACTGACCATCGGCAGAGGGTGCACATGGATCGTTCACCATTTCTGGTATGCGTTTTCTTGTTATGGATCTGGTAACCCTCGAATCCGTTGTGTGTTTCGCTGAATTTGATGAGTCGCCATCCGTCTCATTATCTTGAAGGCAGCGTCGATATCGAACTCTCTGTTTTTGAGGGAAAGGATTTTTGCGCCCTCGCCCATGCAATGACACGGCAGTAGGGGCAATTTTTGAATGTTTTTTTTTGCTTAAGATTGAAGAATAAAGTGTAAGTCCACCAGCCATTCTGCCTAACCGACGAAAAATGGCGGTGTATTTGTGCCTATGGTGATAAAAATATGTGGCTTGAAGAAAGTGTGGCAAATTTCTCAGTTTTCGTGCTCCAACACGAATTTCGATGGTTTTCTCGGGTGTATAGCTCTCAAGTTTTCGTGCGCTCATTCTCTCGGAAGAAAAAAGTGTGAACCCGCTCAATTTCTTCCGAAATTTTCATCTTATGCAATTAAAGTGTTGGTCATCTGAAAGTTACTGATTCCACAAGGGATTTTGGTAAGAAATAATGGATAAAGCTGGGGATATTCCACGAACCTAGATAAGGGAAATGATTTCATTGCTAACCGGAGATTAGCCATGCCAGTAGTACGTAGATTTGTGTTGCGAAATATTTGGAATTCTCCACCTCAGCTCTGCTGGATGTTACTATACCAGAAAATAAAGATTCCAGAGGGATTCAAGCATTACGTAAACGGAAAATCTTCCAGAAATATAGATCTTGCAATCTCGCTATCACAAATTCGAACTATCTACTGCATATAGTCCATCAAAAAATGGGCTTTCAGCTACCTTTTTTGAGCGAAAAAAATTATGGGAAGTTTGGATTTTATGATGTATCTAATTAGCCCTTTTTGACCCACAGCATGACTTCGCAGAATAGCGGCTTCTAGCTATGCTCCACGCTGATATGTGACTAAAAACTCAAGTGATTATGACCCTGGGTTTGTAGTCGCGGGGTATATTTCGGATATCCCACGGGATGATAGAAAATTATTCCAGAAAAAATTCAATAAAAAAAGAATCTCGTCTTATCTAACTTCTCTATGAAATTATGAGTAGAAGCAATAGAATTCATCAGTTACTTTTTTGGATGCGATTAATTTCTATTAATTATATAATGGGAAATGCAGACTAGACATTTTCTCAAATATTTTTATGAAGTTCGCAAGGACTATAATTTAAGTATTGCTTGATTTCACATTTTTATGAATGAAAATAAAATTTTACTCATGATTTTGCAATAATTCGTTCTGAAAATTTCCATTTGGGAAAGTGGTGAGTTTGCTTCACTAATCTATTGCACTTCAAAACATTCTATGCACGTGGTACTCTTGAAAATAACTTACACCATACTTTATCATTAGTCACATTTTGCATTAGCTATCCGATTTTATTATACTACTCTGCTATAGTTGGTAATTTAAATCTAAATCGTCGTTTGTTCTAGATTTAGAAGATTTTATATCATTACTGCAGTACTTGCACACGACTAAATAATTCCAGACCAAGCAATCGGTTAAAGCATATCACAGGTAGAGCGAGCATGTCATTGGTCCAGCCGTGAATCATATTCACAAGCAGCCAACAAGAAAAGTGGTTGCTGTTGTGCTGTCGTAATTCTTGTAGAGCTGCTAGAAAATTTGCGCAGTAACTTAATGCATTCGAAAAATTTGAGGAAATTAGTTGACTAAGACGGAAAATGAAGCCACTCAATTTCTCTGTTCTTTAGCAAATAAAACATGAGTATTCAGCCAAAAAAATTGACAAATATTTTTTAATTACAAGAGAATATTCTGTCATTGGCTTGAGTTAAGGACGATGAGGCGATGGCAACTTGCATTACAGCTTGTTTAGATTATACCTTCGTGCAAACGAGAACAATATCACTTGATAATAAATAATGACGGAACTTCAAAAAAAGAGATGGAAATTTGCTGGCAATGAATGAATAAGTAAATAATGCATACTCTAAAAGTGAAAATTTTCTCCTAGAGTATGGCAGTTGTTCATTTAGTGCTTCGCTGTCAATAACCATTATGCAGGAAGGTTATCTCCAATAGAAAAAAAATGAGAGGGATAAGTTTTTATCGTAGTTACATGTTAAGAGCAACTAAAATGGCATGACATTTTCAGCGCAACGTAAAAATTGCTACTATGAGCATAGTTTCCAAAAGTAGAAAATACAGCCCTTGGTATGTCCCAATTTAGCAAAAGTATTGTTTAAAAAATTATCATTTATTTCAAGCTGTGAAACTATGCTGAAGTAAACCATTGACTTGACTTCATTCTTAGGATATTATGGTATCTTAGCATGTATAGCTGGTGCAATCAATACATCTGCTGTTACTGAATATCGAAAATGGTATTTTCATAATAAAGAAGAACAAAAAGTACAACAAATATGAAATCATAATATTCCGAAATATGCAATTTGAAATGTTTCCAATTAAATGAACAATTTCAGTTGTCGTTCTTACATCCGTGGGTTTGCTGCGCTAGTTGATGCTATAAAGTCACTCATTATGGATGGTAATTGATTCGCTTCATTTTCCATAATTCGTGCTAAATCATTCTCCGTACTACGTTTAGATAAAATGGCATATCGAAACATATGCAGTAAAAGGAGAAGCAAAAAAATTAGAATTTTCTAAAATGTTTGCATCATTGCTGGTATAGCATAAGTTGAAGAGTTTGATATATCAGAAATGTGCTTTGATAGAATTAGCGGAGGGATACTACAGCAGCAAATCCAATATGCTACTGGGTAGCATGTTATTTGATCGACAACTCACAGCATACTATCTGCAATAGTGGTATCACGACAGAGTGAACTACCTATTCTTAGTATTTTAATTAATGTTTTATATTGCTATAATTATTTTATCACTATCAAAATGACCCTTTTACCACGTGGTTATTCTTCTTACATTAAGTAAGCCAACACTCCGCAGTTCCACTGTTTTCCCCCAAAAGTTATCGCAGTGCATAAAAAGCGATGTAACAGCATTGAGAGTCGCAATATCGAACAACCGAGATAATGGGACAGTTTACCCGATGTTTCCCGCAACTAAGATGCACTCTTATTTCCACACCGTTGAGGAGGAGAGGGAGTGATAGTATTAACGTAGGAACAGATTTATATTCTTTTAGGTTTTTTTTGTTGTAAGTAGATGCGTAAAGGAGTGAATATTCTATTTTTCTATTCTTTTACTTAGTTCCGCAAATAGTAATTATTAGCGTAGAATAAGTTCACATTTCATTGTATGAATTAGAAAAATACCCTCCTCACGAAGTTAGGGGATTCAACCTATTTAATACCCTACTGCATAAAAGAACTATTTCAGCCAAAGTCTTTAGTATACGACTGGCAGAGCGTGACTAATTCTCGTTAGAGTAACTCACAGAAAACACTACGTTCACACTATCACAGCATCATGGAATCGTATGTTAAAACTTTATCGATTCATTTAAAAATGGATTTAGAAAATTGTTATTCAACACCTAAAGCGTTACTATATAATTTTCTAATTTTATCATTGGAATATCTCATACGATTTACAATTGTAATGTCAATTATATGTAAGGTTGCACTTTTGTAGAATGCGTTTTAAATTCGTCACGCGCAATGAGTATACAAATTCCAAAGCTCAGTATCACATTTGTGTGATCACTATATAAAAGTGAGTTTAGTAAAATTGTGCGGTTGTGAACAATGATAGAAAGTAAAATTTCTCAAATGAAATTCGTTGATTATAAAATTTGTAATTATTAGAGAATATATCCTCGATTCCAAGGCACGAGAGTGGAAGTTACTTTCTGCTCTAGTTAGAGCTCGCAGTACCTAGCTCAAATCAAATTTTGTTCTTCCTTTTAAAAGTATTGCCGAAAATATCAACATTTACTTCAACTCTTCAAAAAGTAGCACTAACAAAACTGAAGGCTAACGGTGGAACCGATTAATTGTAAGCATATTTAAAAGATAGTATTTTTGCCCCATCCCCCCAACATTTTTGTATCCGCAGCTAGCGGCAACCGATGTCCTGACTCGTACGTAAGTGTTGCAAAAGTTCGAACGATATCTAAGTACGACAAAGGCAGCCTTACAACTACAATGGATTCAAAACAAGCTTGATACCATTTCAGTTTTTAATCTCGTGCTATTCATAATGAATGAGTTGACTTGCCTTTTTTTATCTCTACGTTTCTTCTAACTTTTGTCAAAATAAGTAAAAATTTACTTAGTTTCATTTTTTGCGAGATTGGGAGTACCCTGCAATGCCGTTGTCGACTATTTTAAATCCTTATAAGAAGCAGGTTCATCTGTTTATGCATGAAGATAGTTGTTTCATATCTTACCTCTAATTTTTTAGAATCTGTCCCTTTTAGCTTAGCTACTGCTGTATCATCGCTGTTGAAATGAAAGGAGAAGAGGATTCTCCTGCCGCGGCTTCGGCTGAACTCAAAAATGTTAGTAAATCAAAACGATATCGAAAGGAGAAGCCATGGGATTCCGAGGACATCGATCATTGGAAATTGGAAGACTTTAAACCGGTAACTGCTTTACTTCTATTTGATACCGTACAGTTGCATGCCTTCATTATGAGAGTGTTGCTGGGTTGTCTATACTAAAAACCATGTATTCGTGACCCATTGTCAATAGGAATATAATCCTCATGGTGTTCTAGAAGAAAGCTCCTTCTCAACTCTTTTTCCCCAATATAGGGAGAAATACCTCCAACAAGTTTGGCCTGATGTAAAGAGGTATTGCTTGTAGTCCGTTAATTACGTTTTCTCATGCCTTCAATTTTTTCATCATTGTTTGTTTAAATGCTTCAATATATTTTGAAAGAAACGCATAGTAAGTATTGGGTTTTATACCGGTGTTTTCTATTACCTGAGGTGACGATCTGAAGGAAATATTGAGAGCATTGCGTTCGTGATTGTTTATCTATATAAAATGCTACTCTCCCTTTTTATAGGGTGGCTGCAGAGCATCATGTTAAAGCTGAATTGGATTTAGTTGAAGGTTCTATGAGCGTCTACACTACAAAAAAGATGTGGGATCCCTACGCCATCATCAAGGTCTAAAACAGCAAAATTTTCCTCTCTTCTGTATATACTTACATTTTCCTGTGACTTCTTTTTGAATATTTTGGTTAATTTGTTTCTGTTTATTTTATTTGGGCATCGAGATTTGATTAACGTAGTAGTTCGACATTTGTGCCAAGCGCTTTCATTTAGAAAATAAAATCAAAAGATAGATTTGGTGTTTAATGTCTGTCATATCCTGTGCTAATGCGTGTAAAAACTGGGTAAAGTATCTTTATTGCAAAAATATATTTACTTTTTTAGGTTCGTGATATGATCAAATTGCTTGCTCGCAGTGTCCCGTTTCCACAAGCAAGAAAAATACTTAACGGTGAGCAGATGTATTTTTGTAGAGAAATGTACTATATTCTAAATGAGGAAAACTGCTGAGATCTTATTAGATTGTTTATTTGTATTACCAGTGTTAACGATTTATGCCGAATATTTAATACTATAATATTTCAGCGGTTTTGCGAAAAGCATATCCAAATAGATACGAATTTATTCATAATATATGCTTTCTTTTTGTAATTGTAAGAATGATACCTTTCTATTCACAACAGAGATATGAAAGTATTATTGTGAATGTTTAGATGGCACTTTCTGTGATATTATCAAAATTGGTGGTCTCGTTCGAAAGAAAGTAAGGTATTCATTATGTTAGCCTGAGAAAAAGCCTTGCCCCTCTGATTCCCTCTTTATTTAGTATTGTTGGGATGCATTAATCAAGATTTTTTTATAATGCTTTGTTCTGTTCATTTTTTGCAAAGGATCGTTTCGTCAAGCGGCGACAGCGGCTTGTTGGACCCAATGGTAGTACATTGAAAGCAATTGAGCTGCTCACAAATTGTTATATTCTTGTCCAAGGACAGACAACATGCGTAATGGGATCTCCTAAAGGCTTGAAAATAGTAAGCTTTCCCAACAGAAACGATTCTAATTTTTTGTGGCATTGAGATGCTTGGAAAATGGTGTTCTTTTTAACTATAATCTGCTTTTTATGAATAGGAATTCTTGAGTTTTCATGTAGTACATCTTCTCTCTCTTTCCAAATGGGATAGAAGAGAATTGAAAATGCCGTAAAGTGTAATTCTTATGCATTATGTATGAGATGATTATTTTGTTTGTACGGTTGCTCCATACTGATGTTTATTTTGTATACAAATTGTCTATTGTGAAAGTATGAATTTGTGGAGGAGATCTCCCGGGTTTGAGAATTTCTGAATTTTCAGAAAGGTTTAAAAGAAGTTTAGAAATTGATTTTCGGTTTTACGATTTAGTCATAACATTTTTCAAACGTCTAACGATGTTTGGGTCTCCATTGCAATTTTTTTCTTTTTGTGCGTCTATTTCTTTTCTAGATTGCCTATCATTACATTACTACTTTTACAGGTGCGTCGAATTGTGGAGGATTGTATGCAAAATGTTCATCCTGTCTATCATATCAAAGAATTGATGATAAAGCGTGAATTGGAGAAAGATGAATCCTTAAAAACGGTATAGACCATTTTAGTTTTTTTAAAAACAGATGCCATATCATCGTTGGATATGCTAAAATGTAAAAACTTGGGTTAATTTTTCCACCAAGATTTACATTTTAAAAACCAATGGATGTTTGTTTTTTTGTTTGCACCAGTGACTTTGTTTTCGCTGCAGGAGGTTCTGTTTTTTGCAGAATTTGATTTTTTGTATGCGTTTTATTATCTCTTCATACTGCTTTCATAAGCTTGCAAAAGAAGAAAAAAATTACAGCGCTTCGCAGTTAAATAGTAGCAAGCAAATTTTGATTTCTTACTTTCTTTTGCTTTCAAGGAAAACTGGGAACGTTTTCTACCTGCTTTCAAGAAACGAAATCAAAAGCAGAAAAAAATTAAAATTAAGACAAAGAAAAATAAATCTTTATTCGCCCCCGAACAGGTAAGATGAATTGAGCAGGTTTTGTTTTTCCTTTCTTTGAGTGATCTTTTCATATATTTCTCTTTTGTGATGCCATCGTTTATATTGAATGGTTTGATGGATTAGGAAATGTGCCTCTCTTTTGTTTCAGACACCGCGAAAGGAAGATCTTATGATGGAAAGTGGCGAATATTTTATTGATGAAGAAGAACGAAAGGTATCCCTTTTTTTGGTGTAATGAAATGGATTTTTGCATGAAATAGCAGCTTTTATGTAAATGAGCTCCCATTGTCAGCGTGTAGTGCTAGCTGTGAATAGTACGTCCATGAAAAATCGACGATTTTGTTTTTGGAATTGTGCTTGTGAATTTGTATTTGGAAAGTAACCCTTTCATTTTTGTTGCATTTGTTAGAAAAAAAAAGAGCAGACAAAACGCTCTCAGCAGCTTGAAAAAACCATGGCTAAACGAAAAGCAAGAGAGGATGAGAATTTGCAGTCTCAGGTAGAGTTTACGAAGTAGTGGGTAGGTGTATTTTATATGACAAATTTATCACAGGTACCTTGTATTACAGAATATATACATCGACTGTGTTCTTATATATACATCAGATATAGTCTTGTTATACATTAAATGTATTCTGATCATTCTTTTGTTGAGCATTTTTACCCAAAATCTTATCTTTCATGTTTCTATGGGATATGCAGCCACCAAAGAAGAAATCAAAAGCACCGGTTGAAGCCAATAAAGAAGAGGTACAAAATTTTATCTTGTCATATTTGTTGAATCCATCATTAATGAACTGTTTACAAATGTTTTAAAGAATGTAAATTTCGCCAGAGATACGTAGTATTTTAATGGCATGCGAACATGCCATTGTCGATGTTGTACGAAATATTTTTTGCTTATTTTATTTTGAAATATTTTAAAGCTACATGCCTTATTTTTTTCATCGATCTCAATGTAGTTTGAATAATTAAAGGAATTTGTTGGATTAAATACTGTCTTTAATTTCTATAGTCGCTTCAAGAATTATCTACAAAGATTAAGGAAAGTGCCAAGATTCAAGGTCAGCAGTTTTTTCGATTAAAAAAGAATAGATTTTGATATTTTCAGTCCCGCAATGCATACTTCTAATCACAGATGCAAGATCGTGTAATATGTTAAAACCATTGCGTGAACTTACCCATGATTCTTTTTCATATTTAGTCACTCCATTGTCTATGAATTTCGGCCTAAACCGTAGAATCGTGTGTGCATATATTTGTTTGAAGTGCTGAACTTGTGCTGGATCGTAACTTTTATCTTCTTCGATTTTCTACTTTTAATGTTTACAGTAAATCGTGTTTTTCCATCGTTTGCTTGCTCTCCTTGTGTAATCATTTGCCTCCCCTCTTTACGTTTTGGGAATTATTTTTATTTAAATCAACTGTTTACTTTTGCACACAGAGAAAACCGAAAAATCTCGATCGAAGCGGAAACCACTGCTTCTCTAGCTTATCAACAAGATTTGAAACTTAGCTACCAAGAATCAATTCCTACGTAAGGGCTACGTGTTTGGAAGGAACTGCCACAACTGCCAGTCAGGAAGCTTTATATTCTAATCACTCTTATCTACATTCATAACACCATTCTCCCGTATCGTTCCACTACAAATCATTTCTTCGGATTTTCAAATTCGTTGTTGAACTCTAATATTTTTTTAGCTAAAACCATCAGCAGAAAATCTTAGTTTATTCTCAACTTGAGACGCATACCTTCAAATAGGCATGTTTCCTTTTAATTTTTTGACAGAATTTGCTAATTGTTTTTTCAAAATATTGTGTTTCTACTAAATTTTAGCAGCAACCAAACAAATACTTTCTTCTTGAAATTACCTTGGCTAACAGCGCTGTAAGGTTTTCTTGATGCCTAGAAGCAACTGAAGCATTTTTTAATACATGTAAGACAATTGTATACAATAGTCAAATATGTTCTTAACATGTGTGATGTAAAAATGGATATGACATCAAACCTCGTAAGTGGCAGCAGTTATGTAGCGGAGAGATGTAATATGGTAGTTATATATGCAGCACTGTCGTTATAAAAAGGCTCTCAGTAATATTGTGGCAACCTTAAACCTTGACTTTCAAAAATAAACGAGGTGAGCATGCATTAGTGCATTGAGCGACATATAAAACTCGTTTGTCATCAAGCAAGATATATCATCAAACTAGATATACTGTGAAGCTTCGCATGCGTACAAAAGGATGTTCTATTTTATCTACCCGCATAGCTACTATCCTATCTGTCAGAACAGCCCTTCTTCACAATACATCAAGCGATCCAGAACTTGTTGAGCCGCGGGTTTATTTTTATCGAACTGAGTATAGATTGCATGGGAGTTTTTCCGCTGCTGCATTGAATGGCTTTACACTACAGCAATCAAGCAAAGAAGTTGGAATGCCTTTACAATATGAAGATAATGGCTTCAAACAGCCTTTACAAACGTGTATGAACGAGTACATATTTTGAAGAATGAGAGAAATGTAAGAGTAGAATTTAGGATGTAACACCTGCTTCCGCAAGTAATTAGCAGTATATGCCATTCAGAAAAACTAGTGGGATTACAGCACAATAAGATTAACAGCAAAACACAATCAAAAAAAGTTCTCATCTTGCGAATATTTAACGATTCATTAAAAACCCAGCTCGCACGATGCTTAAATAGATTTATTTCATGCATCAAATATTATCAGGCTTACATTTCTATTTCCATCAAGCCGCTCGGAGCAATTGGAATGCACGAATATGTTAAATATTTTTCCTAATTTTTTTCTGTATACTTCAAATTATAGCAAAAGTTACATGCTTTCGCGACTGGGTCGTTTGTACAATGGATATAATGCGTCTATACACACTCATGACTACTATAAAAAAAGTATTATTTTGCTCTTTGTTTTGCCGTAGTTATAACAAACACTTTAAAATAAAAGCTGCTTAGTATAAACTGATTAATTCTGTTTTTCCTGAGCGGCTGATAAGAGTGAATGATAGTAATCCAGAAGGTTGTATTGTAGCTACTGAACATTTCGTTTGGGAAGTTTGTGAATATTTTTGCGAGGGTTGACTGCTGTCCGTGTAAGGTAAGACTCCCATTCTATAAACCGCGTACTCAGAGAACAGCAACAAATTACTTGTCGCGATAACTAGATGCATCTGGTCATTGAATTGTCATCACACCTGGAAGAAAACGAATCTACGTTGCATGGCAACATGCCATATTACGGATTGAAAGCTTACTGGCATGATACTCTTTGTAAAATAGGCTAACTAACTTCTGCTTCACTTTCATGATTCCCAATGGTCTTACCTTCTTGCCTCTCAGTCCATATCTTTGAGCTCCCCAAATTCCCGCGGAAGACTTCATTCTGCTTCTGCTTTCTAATCTTTCTCTTTCCCCCTGCCTGACCTTCATTGATTCAAAATGACAACTTTCGTAGCTTTATCCGGAGATGTCGATGGAATGGTTAATATAGGCGACTGGCTACTGCTGGGTAAACATTAGTAGAGGTTGCATACGTGGGTTAATTTACAGCCCTGAACTTTTCTTTCGTGAGGCCCTTTGCTCTTACAGCAAATACTTACAACTGGCCTTTCTTGTTCTACCTTTTCTATTGTAAATGTGCTTAAACTTTTTTGAATATTGTTTGTTGTTACTCTATGTATTCCGTGATTACAGTGTTGAGAATCAAAAAATCGGCAGATGAAACAGACAGTTACAAGGAAAAGTTTCTCGCTCAATTTGCGGAAGATCCTGAAATTCGAGAGCAATATATTAAAGACCATGTTGCTCTATTCCATTTACTCCTAGGAGAAGTTCATGCTGTTCTGAGTCTACTGGATGATGCGCGGACGCATGGTGAAGTAACCATGACTGTCACTACTACGGAAAGTGGACAAGCTTTGGAAAAGGAAGTGAGACGCCTTTCTGTAATATATAATTAGGTTATTACCCGTTACCTTTCCTATAAGTTCTTTCTTATGCACTGTCTTGAAATTTCACTGGGATTTTTCGTATGGAATTAGGAAATCTTGCATGATACATTTGAATTCCCTTGCTTAAGTATTTAAAGTAAAAAGTATAAATTGGGTGCACTCTGTTTTTGTTTGTAGGTTCGCAAAACATTTGCTGAGATTCTCAAGGAAGTGGAGGAATTTTTCATTGTGCTTATGGCAATGGTTGCTACGCGATTTCCTTCTGACGAAGCTGCAGGAGTTGCAGCTGGAGATCTTGTGAAAGTTTTACGCTCTTCAACAACACATGCCGAAATGCGCTTGAAATTGTAAGCTATTTCTGTTTAGCCGAAGTATCTATGCTGATTCTGTGCTACTTATATGGCATCAAACCGTTATCTATAATTTCTTCTGCTTAATTTTATTGTTTCACACGATCAGGCTGAAGTCCCTCTACAATGTATTTGCTCCAAGTTTTCCCTATCGATTTCCCATTTTTGTTGCGGTCCTAGAGTTTGCTGCTGAGACTAGCCAATTTCATCTTATGCTTCCATATATTCGATATGTTAGTTATATTTCGAAGTTGCTGCATTCGAAACATTGTTTATACCTTCGTTGTCTGTTGCAATAACATTTTGTGGAGCAAAATCTGTTGATTTTTACTTCGTGTTAAATTTGTATTTTTTGTGGTATGTTGCTTAGTTGAATGAGTGGATGAAAGATTGGAATCTCTCGGCCCCCGCTAAGCGGCAGATATTTCTACTCCTCGTTAATCAGCTGAAGAAACTTGGAAAATTGTACGTACAATGTAGTAATGTAGATGTGTTCATAGCATAGGAAGAATTTCTTCCTGCTGCTAATGCCGAATGTACTTAGTTTTTCAAGTTTTTACACGGATCTTTTCTATCTTCTACAGGGATGAAGCCTACCCTTATTTAAAGCGTCACATCCAATTTTTTCAAGGCGAAAAGGCACAAGTTTTAGCCGCAGCGTACGCAATAGTGTATTTTTATGAGCTGAATTGCTGTTTGTTTTGGCTTTAGTATAATCTATGTTTTCTTGTTGTGTTCTATCTGTTGCATTTATTTGTCTTAAAGATGATCTCTTTGTACTTGTGATGCGCTACAAGTATAAGGATACTATTTTTTTGGCTTTTAATTTTTCTTTAGTGCAACAGTATCCGCTGCGGTCGCGTTAGCTGAAGATTCTATAAAGCTTCCTGACATCATTTATTTCGATAGTATTTTGGAACTTGATGCCATAAAACACGTCAGCTTGCTAAAAATAGTTGTAACGTAACCTGTACGACAATCACGATGCCAACGCGTTAACACTATTTTTTATTTGAAAAAATTGCAATTTTGTGTTAGCGGGTGTTGTTGCATGTTTTAAAAAAATAGTTTTGTTATCTGCAGTTAAGGGAAACTTCTTATCGCCCGCTGGTTGAGCTTTTGGATATTTTTCTTAAAGGTGGCCCTCAGGATTTGCGCCGGTTTCATGATTCCCATTCATCAACTTTTTCTAAACATGGTAATAATTAGTATTAATAGCACTGAAGCTTCCATTGTAGTTTTATTTATGACGTGATGGGTATAATGAATATCTTCTTTTTTTTGCAGAATTGAACTACGAAGATTGTATGGGTAAGATTCGATTGCTTGCGCTAACCTTTCTTGCTGCAAATGTTTCCGAATTAAATTTGCGTGATATTGAGCAAGCTTTAGAGCTGAATGAGTATGATGCACAAGAGCTCATTGTGAAAGCGATAGGCCAGGGTTTACTTGATGCGAAGATTGATCAAATGAACAAGGTCCTGCGTGTCCGGTGAGTCAAATAGTGTTGTTTTTGACGCCGAAAAGATGTGTGGTTTTGCCAGTTTTTACCCTCGTTATGCAAAATGTCCATGCTGCTGTAAAGGAATTATTTTGCTAATTTCCACGCTTTATTTGGAAAGATGAAGGATAATATTTTTGTTGCTATTTTTTTTTATGACAATCTCTATACTGCACAACGAAACACCGTGGGGGTATGTTGCATGTTCGTATGGTATTTACTCTCCCCTGCCATGAATGTGTGGTTTTTGCAGATCTACTATGCAACGAGAGTTCACACGTAACCATTGGGAACTGCTTGAGCAAAAGCTTCGTAGTTGGACTGAGAATGTTAAATCTATCACTTCTACTTCTTGAATACATACTCGCCCTTGTATCTATTCTCTGCAATCATTATATTTGTGCTGAAGAATCAAAATAGTTTTTTTTTTCTGCACGGATCTAATTGTAGCTTTGAAATAGTTGACGGATTCCTGTTTATTGTAGGAGGATCGATGCCTCTTTCACTCTATAATTGGTCAATGTCAATCCACATTGGGGTTTTCTTAAAAGAAACTTTTTGGAAAACCAGAATTTTACGCTAGTGTTACGAGTTGAATGCAATAGTTCCTCCCTTACCATTCTTTTGTTTCTAATCATGAGTTAAAAATGCATAGCACTCGAACCGAATAACTCAAAATATGCAAAAGCTATGTTTTTATGGAATAAGAAAAAGAGGCGCACCGTCTGTATAGTTTGCGTGGGACATTGTGATCGGGAAGTACTTGATGATTTTCACATTCAACATGAGCAGTAATATATATAATTGCAGAGACATATGAGTTTATTGCAATTCATAATTAACTAAATTCAATTACAAACTCTTGTGAGTAGTGGCATTACTAGTGGCCTCACGTATCTAATTTTGATGCAGTAGAAAATCTGAATGACGTAAGAAATACACAAACGATGGCATTTCAGGTAGGGAAGTTATGAGAGGGTAGGTGTCAGGAATGCGTTGCATGGAGGTTTTCATCACTTTTGATTTGGTTTTATTGCAATTTTTTATCTGAGCATCTCATTTTTTTATCAAAATCTTTTTTACATTTGATTTAGTGTGAGAAAATGTACTTTCTTGTCCTTATACTCAATGTAGCAATTCATCTGCACAATATATTACAAGCATGCACTTCTGCAGTAAAAAAGTTATACTCTTCGTTACAATATACCGTCAATTCTTTCAATTTTAAGGTGCACATAATGGAAAAAAATATATAAATTTCATGAGGTTACGTAAAACAATCATTCAATTGATTGTGTTAGTAGTATCATTCAATTGATTGTGTTAGTAACAATCAACATGAAGTGGCTAGGATAAGATGTAGTGTGCGTACGATGCTCTCTTTGCACTGACACTCCGAACACCTTTTCACCTAAATAACATTTGCCCAAAATTTTCAAATGTTGGGCATTATTTTAATAGCAAAAACAGCTAAAAGGAATGTTTTTGTATAAAAAATATGATTAGAATCGAGATTTATTATTGAAGCATACGATCAAGCCCAAAACAGGCTCATTTGAAAATTGTATTTATAGCTGCCTCCGGTTACATAAAAATATTATATATCTTCCCACATGTGCAATCCAGAAATATTCGACATCTTCCTCGTTTGTTATAGATCCGCTGTTGTGTGTTTCTTCAATTTTACAGTTATAAATTGCCCTAAAATCTCTATACATCGGTTCATTCACTTTGGGAAACTATTGAATATTCCACTCTTTTTTCACATATTTTCATTGAATAGTTATCTCGAGAAATCACTGCGGCGCGGGCAAGTCTCTCTCTTACGGCATCGACTGAAGCAGCTACGCTTGAGATGAGTGGGGGCTACTATTTTGTGTACTGATATTTTTGGTAACCGTAGGAGGTAGTTAGAAATCATCGTATCAAAGGAAAAGCCATCAAAAAGTCTCGTTTTTCTATGTCTCCACTTTGCTTGAACGCATGTTTTATTCGTTGCATCAACTTGTAAAAGTTGGGTAGTTCTACATATTTGCCGACTTGTTTCTTCCTCTTTCCTAGTTATATCTTCTTGAAACCTAAGGTAGAGGATATCTTTCAGCATACGACAGCCACTTTTTATTCATAAAATCAACTGAAACTTGTTTCTCGGCCAGATGGTTTTCGTTGTTCTTTATTTTTATCTCATTTGAAGGGATTTCAATTGTTTTTTGCACTGTATTCTTCTTATTTATCATTTTGCATTTTGATAAAGCATAGAGGAAACCAGATGTTCCTAAACAGTTTACAATATCTCTCTAAACCTGTCACTATTTAAATATTGCAGTTTCTGTTTGTATTTTGCGAAAGATGTCTGGTACTACTACTGAATTGGAGCTTCACGAAGAAATTCGGCGTCTTGTAAATGAAAGAAATCTTATCGATTATCGACTGAAGAGTGCTCGAGGTGGGCGATTAGGATGGGGAATGCGTGGAGGCGGAAGTAACCGAAGCACATTTCGAGGTCAGCACAGCTAACAAGTTTCTTTCTATCAAGAAGTTTACGTATTCAACTTTGAAATGGACTGTTTAATTTTGCTATATGAATATAGAAGCATGGGAAGCCACATTCTGTACAGTATTTTTTAACTCTTTTTACTCTGTTAAAGAAGTAGTGATTTTCTGTAACGAGTATATTCTGTTATCTTTTGGCATGCACACTCTAATAAATCGATGAGCAGTTGTAGAATTGATCCTATTGGAAGCAAGGATTTACCATTATTGAAACGGATGGTAAGATGGGTTCATTGTTTAAAGAGTCCACATTTTCTACAAATTCAGAGGGTTTGCTTTATTATCTTACTTGTATTTGCAACCCGCTGATGAAATTGCTAGAATATTGGGACTGTCGTATTTTTACTACAGTGAATATCTTTTTTATATGAAGACGAGTATAACTCGCCTTAAATACATATACTTTTTACTCATTACATGCTTACTTATTGCTTGTAGTTGAATCTCGTCCAACAAATTTCCACATCCCTTATCCGACTACGCTAAGTAGCTTCCCCCCTGATGCTACAATTTCTGTAAAACGCCAACGTGTGAGTTGTATAGGCATTCAATTAGACAGTAATTGCGACGAACATTTGCGTTGCTACATGGTGATTATTTTTTAGCTATTACGTTGGTGTTAAGTTTACTATAGTGTGTTAAATTTTTGTGTAAATTTCATCGTCATCTGGTAAATTTTTAAAAGAAGATTTTTCGAATAATGCACGCAAATTGCTTCGTTTTCTCTTGTAATTCATGGTGTAAATCCTCCCTTTTGGATTTTGTAAATCATTCTATATGATCTACAAAATTTAGCATGGACGCTATATTTAGAGCTGACGAAGATTCACAGTGTATGGGTGCTGCTTTGTTGAGACTGTCAATCCCTAAATCTACCGTTTATAATATTTTTTTTAGTTATACAGTCTATTCTGTTTGCAAGATAGAGTTTTTCATGGTGTTTCCTATACCCCTATGGAATTTTTTATTTCAGGAGGAGCCTACTCCCATTGCTTTCGAAGGACCTGAGTTCGAAGTAGAAAAACGAGTATGACTATAGCTACCTTTTTATTTTTGGATAAATTATGACAGTATCCATCTCTTTGTAAATTTTGATTTTGCCTTGCTTACATCGCTCGACGAATACACTTTTTTGTGCTAATTGCTGTATTATATTTTAAGTATGCATGCGTATGACGATCGTTGTGCTTGGCATACGTCTCTATATTTCCTTTATTTTTGAAATGCTATGAAGAAATACAAATTTTTAAAAATAAATTTCAGCCCAAGATTATCATAGATGAGAAAACGGAGGAACGCAATCGTCGTTTGCTTAATTTTGGTGTTTTGGGTCATTTAAATCGTGCTAGAGATCAGCTACAGAAGGAAGAGAACTCAAAACAGGTACTATTTTTGATATATCCACGTCCTCTCTCTTATAATCGTCTCTTTTTTGAATATGTCGATAAAATGATAGATGGTAAAATTTCTCGAGTTCTCTCTCTAATACGAATAAGAATACTATAACTCACATGTTGGTTTTCCATGTTTTCATAGGCTCAGCTGCAAAAATCGAAGGTACAGCGAGTTGCAGAAAAATTGCAGCATGGGAAGAAGAATCTCGTGGAGTTGAGACGCATGGATTTCGAGGTTACTTGAAACTTCATGGCTTTTCTGTCTGTAATAATTGGCTCGTAATTTTTTTTGATTGATGGACGATTCACTTTTCCTCTAGGAAAAGAATGTTACACGTTATAAAAGAGTAGGAAAGGAATTTTTATTGAAAGATGCACTTTAACGAAATTTTGTGCACGTTTCTGATCCTACGCATCTATTTGTTTTTATTGAAAGATTTTGGGGAATGCGTCTGTATTTTTTTGTTTTATATTGTAAATATCTTGCATCCTCTTGAAATACCACTTCTTTAACCCATTGTCTGCTTGGAATGCTGCTAAAGTGGCTTCTTAGTGTTTTCTTGTCAGTTAAAACGAAATGAAGATGTCAAGAAATATGAAAATGTGGAACAGCAATTGATCGAAAAAGAAAATGAATTGCTGGTAAGAATAATGGCTATCTAGAAACTGAAATAAATGAAACACTTGAATTTTTTGTTCAAACTAGCAATTTCAGGAATGTTATTTCTTCTATGATAGATTGTGTTGCCGTCATTTGCTACCGCTGATTCTTCTTTTTTATCTTTCAGCGTATGAACTTGGCTAAGCATTATCAAAACATGAAGAATTTTATCTCTACAAAGTAGGATTTCATAAAATGTTGATTTCCTTTCGATTTTCAGTGCTTCAGGCTGTATATACACACAAATAGTTTAGGGGGAAGGTGAATGCATCCACTTCCTGTATGAAATTTTCTACAAATATATTTTTTACCTGGAATCATGTGTGGAAATGCAAACAGTTTGTGCGTTGTTGTGCTTTAACTTCTCTTGTATTTCTTTCATGTATAGCCATTTGGTGTTTTTCATCCCATTTTTATACATTAGAACGTTCCCTACATTGTTCTGGTTACCGGCAATTATGGATGAGAAAACAGAGCAATTGAAAATGGATACGGTCAAGATTATTGAGGTATGGGATGCGAATGCCCTCCGCTGTGGGTTATACCGTCTTGAGTGTTAGCTTATATATTACCAAACGCGCTACTATTTTTCACAGCGCCAAAGTTTACAAGGTGTTGAGATTTTCGAAAAATTTTAAAGAGTGAAACACGGTTGCATGTGTGTGTGATTCACTTGTCTTTGTTCTATTTTATGAGAGTTTCTGTCAGTTTATATGACCACGACGTTGTTTCTTCAGGAAAAAATAGAAACGCTGCGAACTATCGATTTTTCTGCACCTCCATTGATTGCCTCCGCCAGTGCTGCTGAGCCCTTGCCTATGACGGATGAGCATATTTCTGAAATGCGAACGGAGGGAGAATCTGCGATACTCTCTGTCGGTTCATCGGAAACTCTTTTGCCTGAAGCCGTGGACGATACGATCCTCTTCTCGGCGGATACTTCGGTGGATGTAACAGCCGAGCTTCACTATGGAGTGGGCAGCAACAACGTCCACACGGAAAGCGACGAAACCAATTTTCGATCTACTATTGGGAGTAAGTTTGAAGTAGGGCATACCAAAACGTTTTTACAGACGTGACTGTAAGGGTGATTTCCATGTCATATGACAGGCTTGACGTTCCCTGTACTCTGTGTGTACCGTCACACAGTCTATTGTGTATGTATGTGTTCATTTCTTTTGGTGAATTCTTTCCTCAGAAACGGACTCGATTTCCCAGAATGAAAAGGTGACTGAGACTCCCGTTACTGAGTCTACAAATCTTTTAATTCCCTCAGAAGCTCCTGTTTCCTCTGAAATTGCTTCTAGAGAGGAAAATCACGCTGCGTCACCTCGTGCGGATAGAAATGGAGAGGTACCGAACTCTGTACCCATTTCTCCTAAAATAAAAACCAAAGTTGATGATGCAGGTTTGGCCGAGGCAATAGTGCCTCGTAGAAATAATGATAGAAACCCATTACCAGAGAAGCAGGATCAAGCTGAAAGTATGGAAGCTTCAATGAAAGATACAGCCCACGCACCTGCGGAAACGAAAGAAAATGTAAGGTCTACTGTGTGGAATATGCACACATTTCTACGTTTGCATGGAGGATGCTTTGTTTGTTATTCATTTGGGCTGTGCCACTTGCTTTTGCCTCTGGTTTTGTGCATTGCACTTTTAGTCTGATTTAGTCGTCATTTCAAAGCTAGAAATGGCAAAAAAAGCTACTGTGCAATTGTTTCAGGACGCCCCCATGTTAACCCGCGAAGAAGTGGAGGAAATGACGGTGGCTAGCCTAGTCCATAAGCTAAAGGTGAAGTGATTGCGGGTGCCAATTTATACGGCTATAACCAAAGATTTTTCATATTCAGGAAGTTGATTTATTACGGCTGAGTTCTCTTTTAGTCTCTTTTATAAATTTATTTTAGACTTTGTAATCCGTTTATTCAATTTTGATAGAGTTAGAGTACACAGAAGGCTATTTTTTATTTAATCCATGCTTCCTTCATTAAGGAAATTTTTATTGAATGAGCTGCTTTTTTAGTGTTTTCCAATTATCGTTACTTCTCTAAACCTTATAACGGTTACAAATTTTATTTTCAGGAAAATGGCTTAAATACACAAGGGAAAAAGGCTGTTTTGAAAGAACGATTATTACAATACTTGGAGGCATAAATGGTGTCACAAAACCATTCTATTGAGGTATATGACAGTGATTTATTCATTTGAAGGCATACTGAGGATGTACAAAGCCACGACATGGTTGCTTCGTTGAAAACGATTTTGGAACTTGTTTCCTTTCTTTTTCATCTTTTTCTTTTTTGTATGGAAATGATGGAGACAGGGTCATTGATTTTTTTTGCATCACACTTGAAGCTCTACAACAAATATTCCACTTCTTCCTTCACGTGTTGTAATTTTGTATATCCCCTTTATATGCTTTATCTTAGGGCCATCATTTTGCTAAGAAAGGTACGTCTATTTTAATTATATCTCCCCTTCAGTGGGTAATCTTTTTTGTAAAACGCAGCCACCTGTTCTAGATGAATATTGTATTTCCATATTATCTTGGTGGATTTGTGGGAAACTCCTTTTTCCCCAATATTTCCGCATTGTTTTTGGTTCTCTGTTACTTTGTGGTATTTCCTGGAAGTATGATTCTTCAAACTACAACTATACAAAAAAAATAATCATTGGTTGTAACACAGCTATGCGCTGAAATCTGCAATAAAAAAACATGTCATTTGTTGTAAGAAAACTCTTTGGATTTGTGTTGTTTATGCCCATTGGAAGTATACTATTCTAATTGCATCCAATCTCTTGTACCCTGCCTATCTCATCCTCTGTCCTGACTCGAAATATTGGGGGTGTAACGTATTTTTAGTCAAGTAATCGTCCCGCAATTTGAGTTTGTTGGTAGTGATTTGCTCTGGAAGTTGCTGGTAATCCATTCCGCCATGTTTTCCGGAAGCATTGAAAAAATTCTTTCAAACGTTTTGTTTTGTAAAAGAATACAATAAAGTATAATAAAGTGATAGCTGACTTTTAATATGCTTTACCAGGCGGAAAAATATCTTTCTGTGAATCCTCGAAATCTAATTCATGTTATAGAAAAGAATTCGTTACCCGCTAATTAGATAGCATAAGCGCACTATCGAATGCAATGTAGACAATAGGGCTCCAAATATGTTCCAGTGACAAACTTACTATGCTACCAGCTTTGCTGCGAAAAAGTTGTTTCTCCTAAGCTTTCGCAATTGAAAAAATATTAATTAAAATTAATTCCAATCAAAATGTTGATTTGCGAATTGCTTGAAATGAAAACGCACGCATTACATCTCAAACTGGCAGTTTGTATGGCAATCTAAAGCAAATGCTGAGCCTAGTGCAGAACCTGAGATTATTTTATTTTTCTCCCGCTGCAAGTCGAAGAATCTGTCTACGGTTGTCACACACAAACAGTCGATTCTATGCAGAGTGATGTTTCATTACTCTGGACATCATGACGTGTCACTCGAACACCAGCCTAGAGACGATTGTTTTATTTGTGATCGTTTTTCAAAGTTACTTTTTCTATCACTTCAACAAGAAAAGCATTAAAAAACCAATTTCTCGAAGGCAATTAATACATCTTATCATTTATCAGCCGTATGAGCAATTAAGTGCATGCATTTAGTGAAGAATAGTCATTAGGACTCAGTAATTGCAAAACTAGCATTGAAGCAACTCCTTTGCTTTAAAAAAAATATTTCCTGTTCTTTTTCAAAGATTTTAATGCACGTATCCTTATAAGTAGGGAGTAGCCACATTTACTGTTTGTTCACGGGTGTATTATGAATGCCGTTTAAAATTTTTTTTTCAAAAACAAATGCGCCCCGAAAAGTGCAATACGGAGAGCAGGTAAGTACAGAACACGTTCATTTACTATCCTCTTCTAGGATTCGCACCATCACTTCGTGAGGATACGAGAACGAGTTCAAATCAAGGTTGATAATTTTGTTCTTTGCCTTTTCACCTAGAAAACAAAAAAAGTTTCCAGAGACTGTTTTGCTACATTCACATATTGGAAGTTTGCATACTTTCATGCCTCAATAGTTTTATTAAAAAATTGTTGTGTTTTGCCTTCTGTAACATAAAGCGGAACATTCGCATACTTTTTCCTCACGTCCCTCTTATCGCCGACAGATTTTTGCCAATCCTCTCTTCAAACTCCATCACTGTTAACTTAGAGCTGAATTTGAAGCTTACCAAAGTGAAGAATAACTTGATTTGGCTGTGAATTATCTTCGTTAGTTATGACACTGTATTCCAAGGAAGGATTGTTGTATCTCAATTTCGGCATGAACATTTTCGCAAAAGATCTGCATTGATTGTACACCCAAAGAAATCACATTTTTGATTGGAAGTCATATCTTTAACTTTAAATTGCAGAAATATTCTAGAAATGGTGGCGTCTCATGCTTTTATATCAATCGTACTCACTCTAATATGCAAGGACAACAGAAAGAGTGCGTAGAATTTTCCTTTTCCAATAAAAACGCATTTGCACTTTAGAACCCTAAAAAATCCATTATCAACGAATAAAAAAAAGACACGTAATCTCAAGTAGCGCTGGTAATAAAAATCATAATGCTCTTCATTAAAAGGAAGGAATGCCTTGTTTAACTTGTTCTGACCGATTGGTTTGAACATACACCTCGCTATTGCGTCCTCACCCAGCTAAAGCATTCTCTGCGTTGCCTTGAATCTGTAACTTGATAATGCCCTTCAAAAGTGTGGGAGCGCCCAAAATGACCATGTCCACTCTTGCTGAAGGCATTTTCGGACTGTGCATATAAAGGATTGATGAAATGCAATGCTTTACAACGTATACGAAGCTTCAACGGACTTCATTGAATCGGGATCTCCAGTACTCGCTCAGACTGAAACAATGCTGTTTGGAGCAGTAAAGTTCAAATGAGAGAAATCGTACCGTCCAAATGAATTAAATGAAAACAACTTCGGCGAATAACTCTGCTGAATTGAATCGCAATGGTTGATTCAGTCAATGAGTCAAAAGCGAGGTGTTAGAACCGACGGCGCGCGTTCGCCAGCTTGTACTGTCAAGTTGCCTGTTATTCCAGTAAGGGAGGCTCTGCTATGTTCAGAGAGCATCAAAGGAAATGAGATTTTGTCGGTTCAACTTAATATTACCACTTTCTATGAACCATCAGACAGATACTTTTGTCTAAAATTTGGAAAATAATAACAAGGTTTATTTAAGCTAAAACAAATGTTCTTTTTCGAATAGAATTTACATAAATTAATAACAAAACTCCTTAGAAAATAAATGATTATTTTTTAAAAACTATCCTCGGATTGTCCGAGTTATCAATTTCGTTCAAAAAGATTCCAATTGAAGTTTGCATAATTAACTGTAGCAGTCTAGCCATACTTATTCATTTATCCTGAAAGCTAAACTCATGCCATGTTGAAGTACAGTATGTGAGTGTTTTGAATTAGGTTACTTTATGATAAAACAAAGTTTGATGGAAGTAGAAAAACTCTATAATTCAATTCGGGCAAATACAAATTTCTTGCTGTTCAAAAATGTTTTCAAAAAGCAGTCTACCAGTCAGCTACATGTATATCTTCAAATGTGGGTTAGCCGACAATCACATCGGTGATTTTTACATTGGCGGTCTCACTTAATTGATTGTACTAAAACCACTTATCCATGTTGGTAGAGATTGACATGAGAATATGGCAATTTGTGTAACTATTAGTAAAGCCACCAGAATACTATAGAAGGAATTGCATTATATTCTCATCAAAAGGGAAATTGACAAATGTGATAGGCAATTTCTCGCTGATTGTACAAAAATGTTTGTTGGATGTAAACTGCACCTGTAATATTCTACAATAAAACAAACGGGTTCTACGTTAGCACAGTACCGCGTGATAAAAGCTAGCTGCTTCAAAAATGTTTCTAATGATGGATATTAGGAGATGACCGTGCCATTTCCTTTTATAATTTTTGCCTCTCGCCCTTATACTTGTAGAGCAGCAAATTTTTTCCACACTGATGCTAAAGATTATTATTAAAAAAAATAATCCAACACTTGTAATTCTGTGCAAGTAGCACGTATAGACAAAAAGATTCGGTCCAAGAAAAAAACTTAACTATCTTGAAAGGATGTATAAAAATTTTCCCAAATCATTTCATCCATAAAACAGAGAAGCAAAAAGCTGAAATTACTAACTCCATTTACTTTAGTAGCATTGATACCACGCTTAAAGGTGGAATTTACAAAAAAAAAGAGTTGCAAATAATGAAAGTTCGGAGAAATTGTAGGGTGGTAACGCATTTAAGAAAGAGTGATAATACTGCTAGACATTTTCTGGAATATTTTCATCTGCGTACGCATCATTCGATGAATCTTTTTACTATTCCAGCAAGTACGAAGCTTCGCAAGATTTAATTGCGGAACCGGTAATGGAGCAGCCTCCGCATTTTCGATTCCATCAGTATTCATTCGTTTCTTTTCGGGTTTATTCTTAACACTGTTTTGCTGTGAAGCCACAAGATTCAACGAGGCCAAGTACTCCAACATATTTGGTAATGGAAATGCAGCTAATTGCAGCTTGAGAGTTTCTAGTAGCATTGAGATTTGCGAGGCCCCAGAGAATGTGAAATATTTCCAAGAATCAATTATATCTTTCGAGGAACTCGACTGAATGTCACCATATACAGCCTGTGATATACATTGAACACATAATTCAATTAAAAAAATAAAATGCAGAGAAAAGAGGATTACAATTTTTTTCGATGAAATGTAAAATTGCAAGCTGATCCCGGAATGAAAAATATATTCTTTTGCATAACTTAACACGTAGAAGGGCAATTTATATAAACACTCTTGAAAATTCCTTTAATATTATTTGCTCAGTAAAGCTATGTTCTACAAAGAACTTTACGCTTCACCTGTTCGACTGCCATAACACAAGCTGTTTTAATGCAACGATTATTTTCATTTAACAATCCTTCGATATTCCTGGTTTCAAAAAGTATATCTTTGCTATTAAAAATTGGGCAGCTGCGTTGTTCAAGATCGACAAATACCGTGTATGGCCTAATGACGATACATGGATAGCCATCGTTCCAAGAAACAAGAGTTGGTACTATACAAACGTTCAATAGAAGTTTCTTAATTTGAAAATCACGGCATGCAAGATGAACTTGCTTCCCAAAACGAAATGGCGGAGAGGGTAGATCACGAGCTTCAGTTGCAGCAGGAAATAAAACGTCAAGGTTAGCGCGGGGTTCATCAATGCCTTTGATTGGAGGATGATGAATTGAAATGTATTTTTCCAAATAGCGCGACAAATATTCCAGCGGCCTGCCCAAAAAATAATAGTTCAATTGATACATTATGGAGTAAATATCAAAGTTAGAAAATTATATGACAAATAATGCAAATTCAACAAACAAACAGTTCCGTGCTATCGATATACTATTTACAAGGATACCATGTGTTACTAACCAGCATGTAGGAACGCCATAAATAGTAACACCAAGTAGAAGTCTGAGGTTTAGATGGGTAGCACTGAAACTAGTCAGCCCAAGGGGCCAATGAAAAGGCCATCCTTGCGCTCCTGCATCATCGTTCACTGTAGCAGATGGGATTTCCTCAGTAAGAGTATCTTTTGTAGAAAGAATAGTACAAGATGAATCCAATGCTTTCACACCATTTGGAAATGATACATTAGTTGAAATAGCTGATGCAGGCGACAGTGGAGTAGGATTTGGGGTTGCACAAACCCTTTTAGATAAAGAGGGGAGCGAAATGGGGGGGCATGCTCCTTCCATTCTTCTCAGAGAAGAGAGGCACAGGAGAAGCTAATCAATGTACTCGGTGATACTTTGCAATTTTATAGGAATAGACTCGAGGAAAAGAAATAGGTGGTTAGAAATATTCAAGACAGCATAAGGGCCGCCATTCTTCTGGGCTTCCAATCACATCGTCCCAACCAATTGGAAAAGGAGAGCAAAACTTATCTATACAAGCGGAGAGATTAGACTTTTCAATCATGATTTCAAGATCAAAAAACTTTTAAATTAATGCTTATATAAATCAGTGTAAACTATTACAAGCGTACCAACAGAAGTTATACCTACGGCAAAAAGAATAGCTTTACCCAACTGACTACATCTAGAATCTCCCTATCCAAATACTCAAAACATAGCTTCCTCAAAAGGAGAAGCAGCTTATCTGCATTATGATTAAAGTCTGGATTGCCTGGTAAACGTAATTCCATTTCATTATGGTTTTCTGAGACCCAATAATATCCAGCTCCAGGCAAAGGAGGTAAATATCTTGGATTTTCAGTCCTATCAGACATTGGTAATACTACATTATCTGAAACTACAAATTTGAGTCTCAGCCGTCTAAGTAAAACCAAGAACTTGTTTTTTCGGGAATTGGCCAATTAATACATGCCTCCGCTTGGCTGGATATACACGCAATCAAAATACTTCGCAATGCCATATGATTTATCAATTACCCGTGCACTTTTCATGCGGAATTACAGTCGTGAGATGCTCGAACAACCTATCCCGAACCTTTTCACAGGAACCAGTAGAATTTTGAACTATAACTGCAACCTATCCCGAACATTTTTACAAAAAAATTTTTAAACTATAACTGCGAAGTGCTTAGCAGAAAAACAGAATGTACGAAACATAGTTAATCGCGGAAATGTAATTATAAATGCGAGCATTTAGGAGAAGTGCAAAATAAAAGGGAAGGACATTTACGTTATTTAAGAACATTTAGGTATATATGTTTGTTGATATTACGAGGAATCAGAATTTTGTAATAATGACAAACTATTTTATCAAATCTACTTACATTAATACCATAACAAGCTTGCATTAATTCCTGCGGATAAGTGTGTTCGTTTCTGGTGGGAAGTCATGAATAATGCTTACTTTTTCTAAGTTCATATTTTTAAAACCAATTAGACTATTTCAACTCACTCCTTCGTCACCCAACCTAGGTGTAGTAGTTTACGTAGGTGGTATCGGAGGCTTTTAGTTTACTTGTCCCCGATTGCTCTACGAGTATCAAGGTCGCAAATCCTCTCTCCCGTATCACCTTATCAGTTTGTACGTGGTGCGTTTATTGTGCATGTGCATATCGTTTTCTCCCCATCAGGGGAACAATTTGCTTAAGTCTTACAATTTTCTGCATCACATCGACAGACTTTCTTTTAGTAGTTAGACATTGATACATAGATATTAAAGGAGAAACGCCCTCAAAAGCAGATGTGGTGGAAATGAAGCGGCCACGAATGACACTCAAAATAGGCTTGCTTCTCTTACTTGAGCAGAAATTGGATGTAGGGATGTTAAAGATGCAAAATTGAGGGTAGAGACATGCTACTCAGCTAAATGGAATGCATGAAAGCAGTAAAATTACTACACAGTTATTTTTCTTTTCTTGCTACGATAGAAGCATTTTGTAATTCCCGTGTTTCATTCGCTTAGAATTTCGTATGCACGAACTCAATCAATTAAATTCATACGAACATGAACAGCAACTATCATTCCTCCACGCATAGGAAAGATTGAGTAATCTTTAAAGCACTTATTGCAATAAGAATTGCAGTAGCATTATCGCCAATAGGTACTGTGCCGTATTTCAAATGCCCGTTTGCATTAGTGCAGAACAAATCATCTCCTTACATTTATTTATCCATTTATATAATTATTTAAGGGATTTCCATTCAAAGCAATAATTCTAGTCAAGCTACGATAACATCATGTGCCATAAGAAATTTAATTCGTAGTTGAAAGGCGGATCATAATTGGACTAAAAGATCATAAATGGACTAAATCTAGAACGGAATGTAAAAACGAAACTTACAGTAAAACAAAAACTATTACACACATGCCAGACTTCCAATCGCTATCTCGGAGGAAAATCAGAAGTAAGTTAATCTCCCCCAAACCTTGCTATTGTCAACTTGAAATAAAATAGTTTTTTCCAGCTAATTGACTATAATCAAGGAAGAATTAGCATTTCTGTCTTTCAAAATCCCAAAATATTTGGATTATTGAAATTTTTATACACAGAAGGATAAAGTCACAAGAGAAAATGTTTTCAATTTTATGGAGGCTGTTTACAGTCTAATTGTATAAAGAGCACTCCTCTTTTAGGCGGTCTTATTTTCATTACTTCGGCAACTTTTAGTAAAAGAAAAATCACTAAAAAATATTACTTTCACCAATTCTATCAAAGTAAGAAAAGAAAAGCAAATTTTCTTTCGACATTTGTCCTTACAAAAGTGAAAGTCTACAGGGAATTGTATAACATTCCTTGTGTAGCATCTAGCACAAGAAGGAATAGTAAAATATCTGTTAAAACATATGAACTGGTTTAAGTGCATGCTGAAAATGCTCTCCCACTGGTTGTGTGATTACCATCTCCTTTTTCAAAGAAATGTATTGCAAAAGAAATCACAAACATTGAGTGTATACAAAATCAGCATATACAATTCTTTTAACAATAACGTAAATGCTTATAAATAAAAATTACTTTTACAACAACGCCAAAGCTAGAAACACCAATAATTATTAATTATAGCTTGTAGCTTTTGATTTACTACCTTCAACAATATGAACGGATGTTAAACCTAAGTGCTGGGAGTTCTGTACGTGTAAGAAACATCTACTGTATCCTCTCCTACACCTGTAAAAATGACAAGGGGAGAAAGCATGTGATACATTAACAGCAGTGTATAAAAAACATCAAAATGAAGATGGAAGCATAATGGAAATATCAAGCAACAGAGGATTTCGCAAGTTTGAACTCTGCGCAGTAGTAACTATTTGTAATTCATATAACAAGGCAGTTTGTACACTCGATGGCAATCGTCCAACTTCAGGGGGCACCCTCTTCTCGACTCAAAGCAAGCAATCAGCTATCTGGTATAACGTAAATAAAGTTCTAAAATATTTGCTTTTTAGTATATTCACGAAGAATTCAAACAAACCAGAAAAACAAAGAAAGACAAACTAATATCTTACCAAGGGCGTGGAAGGTAGCCACAAATGGACGAAATAAATTCGCAGGAAGAAAAGAAGTCTTAAAACGATCACGTGTGACTATACCACGATACATATGAGGGGAGTTTCCAAAAACATTCCAATGGACCTAGAATCAGACGAAAAGTGCCGCTATATCAACAGTAATCCAGTTTAAACAGAATTAATACAAAAATAGCAGGGTGTTCAAAAGCAGAAAATTAGAAGATATATTATCCAGCATTTAAGAACTTGTAAGCAAGCATTTTAAATGTCTTCCCTTAAAGTAAATGCTGTGCTCATATACTATGAAATAAATGGATGTAAAAAACAAATATACCTGAATTACCAGTATATAATTGAGATTTTTCATAACTAGAAGAAAAAATTACACACAAAATACGGAACCGCGTCCACGTAATAGGAGAAAAAGACTGTTTTACAAAAGAACATCGGCACTAAACATTTTCATTCCTGTGTTTTCACCAAAATCGATAATGCAGTATAGACCCTACAACTTTACAATATCTTCGACAAAAGTTGCTTACTTCAGAAGAGAAATGTAACACAGTGGTTGCATTTTGTCCCATTGCAATGTATTCCTCTTCACTCATGGGGAGATCCCATAATAAACCAAATTTACCGAATCTCCAAATTCCTAAGATAAAGTAAAACGATGTTAATCTTTTGAAATATACCATTAAAGTATTTTAAAAATATCAGAAAAACCACAGTACTTCTATCTTTATATCAAGAAAAATTGCTATGCATACAGAAGTTTTTATTAAAAAAATTTTAAAGCAAAGAAAAAACAGAAATACGTCTTGACCGCGCACTAGTACCAAATATCATCATCAAAGATCATTCAACAAAAGGCACGAAGAATTGCAAAAACTGTATTACAATTTTAATAAATCATAGCAACACAACAAAGCCAATATGCAAGCTAACCCTGACGGCCATCCAACGTGATTAGAGTCCCATCAGGAAAAAAGTCAATATATAATTCCTTTCTAGTGCTGGGAATGTTGCAAAAATGTGTTTAGAAAAAATACAGTTATTCTCTATAACGAAGATAGGTCAATTAATCATGATGCAAATAAAAGTAAAAAGATTCTGGGTAATCTTCTGTCTGAGTTGCACACGAGTGCCCAGTTTACAAACAAGTGGCAACATAAACGAAGTTGAAATATTTCATAAAATTGCTTGAGGAAAGAAACAAATATTATCCTGACATAATACGCTATACTCTGGTCGCCTCTGCCAAGTTTTGCAAAGAATGATTTGCAAAAATAAAAAGCGACTAGTTTCAATGAGAAATGTAACAAAACTCCCAGCAACTCAACAGTCTCGAGGTTTCGTGATATGTAAAGGCTTGCAACGACACTGATGCATCGTTGATTACATAATAAAGTTAGGCATTAACCAAAAGAGTATTTTCTATAAAATCGAAATAGACATTTAAAATACAACAGACTTGAATCTTTACCGTTTCCAACCTATTTTCATAATAAGCTTCCATCGCTGCATTCGCAAGGGATGCGGAACCGCTGGATAATTCCGTCCGCGTAAGCGTTTCTCAAGATTTCCTAACCACTGCAATGATACAACGATTTTTTTCGTGGAATCGCTTTGAATTGTCGCCGTAGGTCGTGTGACTGGTGTTCTCTGGTTCATCGAAACAGTTTCTTCATGAAAAGGCAGTGGTCTGAAGGTTTGAACTTGTATCTTTGCCAACTGTTGCTTTAAGCAGTGCCCGTAGTTAGCTGCTATAAGCAGAAAGCAACCGCATAAAACAATTGCACGCCATTCATCGTAATTACTTCCCATTATGAACAAAAAATAAAAGGGAAAGAAGCTATTAACTGACTGATGCCATACCACTACAACAAATGATTAATGAAATGAATCTCAATCCATTTTGACATGCTGATTCAGAGAGGAGAAAATATGCGAATTTTACTTACTGTGACGAATCCTAATTTAATTTCATCTCAGAATATTGTGCAACATCTGCAAAAGTATTTCCTTCACAATTCCTCTTAAAACAGTGCTACATCGCAAAAATAGGGCAATCGATGAGAGCAGGGTGCATTGCGCTGAACTACTACGCATTATCCATGGGTTTAAGTGTCACGGTACAATATGCCCTTGTGCGATGCTAAGAATTCTGTTACTTCAAAAGAAATTCCGGACAGTAGCATTTCATTGCGGAAATTTGAAAGGGCAAACACATTTGTGGTCAAATTACGATGCTAGGATGACCGCACTGTTAATAACTACTAGTCTGAAAGGTGCATCGAGTTCTATATTAAGAATACGAGTAGTATGTTTGACTTGACTAAGCGGAACATCTCGGAGATTTCCTGAATAAATATTGTGGAAAAACTTGATAATGCGTCAGCGTAGTAAATAAATTGTTGCTCCATTTTCCTGTATACCCCCAACGATACTCTAGAAAACCTTAGTGTACGGTTTTGACCCAATTAACTCAATTAGAAACTGCTTATTTGATTAACTCAATTTCGAAATGCCAATTCACCTACAGCAATTGCAACGGTTTATGCTTGTTATTCCCTAGGTACCACAAATTCCTCGTAAAGCTTTCTACATATTGAAAAAGTAGTATTATGAGGCATTTTTCGGTAGCGAACAATGGTAGAAAGTAAAGTCAAAAAGTAAGGAATGCATTCATTCTTAGAGGAAGTGTTCGTCATAACAATTTGAAATACGGGGTTTATAATTTTTTACTATTCTCGCAGCGTATTACATGATATTACATAGAGGCAGAAATATTCTTGCAGGCAATGAAGGCTGTGCAACGCAGTTATTAAGATACTTCGATCAACGCACGCATTCGAAAGAAATATTGTAAACTGCGGTGGCGGATGCTTCAGACGAAGACACTCAGGAAAAACAAGATTCGGATAAAGTTAAATTGAACTTTTCTAGGGAAAAAGATACCTTTCGAAATTTATATATGTGCAAGTTGACTACAAGCAAAGAAACATTAGATTCCGCATATAGAAATTGCAAATTTACGCAAAGAAAACTGAATGAAAATAACATATTGCACATATTTCTATCGTAAAATGCCGTAAAAACAAAGGGTCTTGTTAATTTGATGCAAGCGAAATCAACAGCGCTTCCTATACAAGTCAAACGGTTAATAATCGGTGGGAGGAACTGTAGGAGTATACAAACGCTAGAAAAGGTTAATCAAATGCTGGAGGGAATGAAGCAGCATACGCATTCTAACTTAGGATTATACTAGTGTTAAGAGTTGAGTACGCACAGGGGCATCATAAGCAGAGTTCATAAAATTACACAGTTCTTGTACTGCCTGCAAAGTTCCTAAAATAAGTGAATTATAGGAGCTATTTGTAGGGCGTAGTAAACTAAGGAGAGTAGAGCGACTACGATTCGGATTCCAAATCATGTACCTGCAAATACAGGCATGGACATGGGAGATATTGAATACAGTTCAATAAAGAAGATAAACGTCATCCAACTATGCCTTTCTACAATTTACAAAGGTAATATAAAGTATAGCTGAACATGTGATAGGATTTTTGGCGTACATAAAGATGAAGTTTGCTGAAACGGGAAAATTTGTTTTATAAAAATAACAACCGGCACACTGTATACTCTATAGTATTAAAAACTGACAGTCTTTTCAGCATTTCGTAAAGATTCTTGATAGAATTGTAAGATGCGATCCTCCAATATGGAATCTTCTACGAGTGAAGCTGCATGAATGGATGAGGCATCGGTAGTAGCCTCGTTTTCTCGATTCTGATTTTCATAAGAGCATCCCTCTATGCGATGCAGTGTATTCGTAGTGGAAATAGATACCGTGTTGCTCGAACAAAATGGTTTTTGAGGAATAGTATGGATTTGTTCATCGGGTTCCTGTCAAAAGTATTTTTTTATATGTAGAGAGTACTCTAAGTGATACAGGGCCCCTCTTAGAGTTTGAAAATATAAAATAGGATACGCCTTAAAGCAAATAAAAGAGTGATTCTAGATAGAGTAAGACAGGCCCTTCTTATGCTGACGAAGCTTCTCTTCTATCCGTCAATCCACATCCTATTAATAGGCCAGGATGCACTACAGTTGTCTACTCCCACTCTCCAAAGTGCCTCAGAGTTTCACTACACCGAAAAGAGAGTATCAAAGGAAAATCTACTTTTTTTCCCATTAAAAAAAAACATCATTTTATTCTTATTTCCCACGAGAATTGCATTCTGTTTTTAACAGAAATAGAAGGTGTGCCAATCTTTGAAACGGACAATGGAGATTTTTTTTCTTAAAGCAAGCAAAAATCATTCAAAAACATCTCAAAAAATAGCAAAAAACGTACACCCACTTCCAGTGTGTTCAACAGGGTCTTATAGAAGTTGGATACTTCATCAGTAAGTGTATGCTCATTAACAACAGATTCGGTGACTCTCCACCAAGACTGTGGCAGATTTTCTGGCTCTTCTTGTTTAATTCTCCAATCCTGCATCGTTTCATCAGCCGCATCAACAGAAGGCTCACGTTTCATATGAGGTGTATCTGAAGAAGAAGTTGAAGATTTTGAAATCTCCACAGGCGGAGAGATCCACGATTTCTCACTCACCACAGGCCTCTCATTCCTACTAATATTCTTAGAGGGTGTAATTTCCTTTGAACAAAATATATCCTCTGGCCAGAGTGTTTCACGTCGCAGCGGTGACTCCTCAGGAAGACGGCGAAGTTTTTTCTTGGGTCTCCTCAACCTCCGTTTAGAAGCAAATTCCTTCTCATCGAATGAAAGCATTTCATGCACATCAGAATCTGAAGAGAATAAAGGTGAATTATCAACAAATTCTTCTGCCTCTGAGGGCGCTGTCTCGTGGCTCTGTAGACCGCTTCGGTCAATGTGTGACCGCTTCGTGGACTGAGAAGGGAGAGGTGACATTTCTGAGGCAGAAATATCCATGGGAATGTTCTCATTAAGAGCATCTTCAGTGATTTCATGAGAGAGAGACTCCGATATAGAGTTTCTGTGTCTGCTTTGAAAAATTAGAGCAAATTAGAGAAAGATTCGTTAGCAAACAAGAGCATGTATGTATATGGATGGACACAGCAGAAGATGTATTGATCAGATAAGAGTTCTTATAAAAGAGAGATGTTAAGAGACTTCTATGAGAACAAATCCTTTACTTTTTGGGGTAAAAAGAGTAAAAATAATAAGCATAGAAGAGGCAGAATCACACACTACAAGAAACCATCAACACACTCTTTTTTTTTTAAAAAAAAAAAAATGAAGAAACGAAACATGGGCTGTGGAAACTACAAAATCCGAGAGAGTTAACTCAGCCGTGTTAGTATATCAAGTGTTAGAGAGGAAAAAAAAAAAAGAAAAGATCCACTTCTTAAATAGCAAACCATGAACAACCCCCTCAAATAGATATCCATCCTCGTCTAAGAAAAAATTCAAAAGAACTGCGCCTATGATTTTCTCGTATAAATTAGTAAACCTCACGAATGCTGGCTTTAAATTTTTATATAAAAACAGAGGAATGTAAATATGCCTCTGAAACAAAACTCTAAACTTTTCCAAGATTTAAACAAGCGTTTGCATCATTTTTCACATCTTTGTGGAACTCAAATTTTTCTGTACATACTCAGAAATAGGAGGATTTGTAGGAATTAAACCCTCTTGAGAGGCTTCTCTAAGCATGGCCTGATAAAAATAGTAGAAAAAAGAGTAACTAAGCGTATATAAAAAAAGAAATTCAACAGATTAGAAGCCTTTATATTCGTCTCCTTCCTTTTCTCTATTAAAAAATGTAATTAAGAGATTCCTATGTTTTTGTTATACTTTCTCTTCTTCTCCTTTCTTCAAAAATAGAATTCTTTTGTACATTTTTCAACGCCTCCTCCCTTCTTATAAATCTCTCATCTTCATCGATATGTAAATCTCTTTTTTCTTCTCTCTTTGTTTGAAGGCAAAGTCAATCCTTTCTCTCCATTATTTAAGAGTAACCATCCATAGAGAGAGAGAGAGCCTAATGGATTCTTTAAAACATTACTTTCATTTCTTCTTTTAATGCCTCCACAGTTGGAAATTCTGATATATCCAAGGCACGTCTGCAGAGTTTTAACATCCGTTTGAAATCCTTTGAAAATAGAAGAAACAGAAGATTGAAAAATATTAGAACTCGCAGTATGAAATTCATTAAGAAACTCTTTACATCCTCATAGATATTCAAAATCCTACAAAAAAAAATATTCGTCGATGAAACTTAGAGAGAAGTTTCCATTTTGCAATGTTTATGACAGCTCCTAGTTTGACTTTACTAAAACCTACAGAGTTATGAATAGAAACCACACACACGTTTACATAATTAAAGGGAGGAAGAGAAGAAGAAGGGTGTATAGACAGCCACGTAGCCTCTTCAAAGGCCAAACATTTTGTTCTCTCTCTTTTTTTATAATAAATTTCTACTTCTCAGTGGACTGAAATTCTTTATTTTTTATTATTTATAAAAAGGGAGGGAGGGAGTAGCAGCAGCTTAGATGACGAAGAGAAAATTATCTTACTTTTGCATCCCCTTCTGAGCTGTGAAAGAGAAGGTGTGTTGTTTCTTCTTCTATATATATTTTGGTAAAAAAATATATATAATGATAAAATACAGTTTCATAAAGAGAGAATTAAGAGTGAATTGAAAGAGAAAGGATTTGTTGAAAAATGAGAAGGAAAAAAGTACAAGAATTAAATTTAGAAACGCATTGAAATAAAAAAGTAAAAATTCCTCCAAAGTAGAAATAAAAAGATATCAAAATAAATATTAAAAAACAAAAAAGAGAGATGCCTCTAAAAAAGAAATTTCCATCTTTTCCACAGCATGATAAATAAAAACAAGGAAATCTTTTCTTCTCAGATTCGATTTTCTCTTCTCTTTGTTTATTCTATAAACAATATAAATACATGTTTAATACATGCTTGTACCTCTCTTTACAGTAATTAAATCTTCATTACATAACGAAGAGAGAACAGCCATAGTTTCATCACAGTCTAAGAGAAATAAGTCTAAATTATTTCCATGAGAAAGAAGAATATCCAAGGAGGATGATAAAGAAACAACAAGGGGAGCTCTGATAGAAATTATAAAATAATTTATAATGGATTTTAATATATATTTTAATAATTTTTGTATATTTTTTATAATGGATTTTAAATTTTCTAACCGAAATCTATTCTCTGGATATATATATATATATTATTTTTTCTAATAAAAAATGTATGAGAACATAAAATAGAAAAGTTTGCCTCTCAAATTATATTTTTTTCAAATAAATAAATAAAAATGTTGATAAACTTTTACATGAAATTTCTTTTTCCTTTATGCATGTGATTTTCTAATCTTTTTTATTTCTTACTGAGGATAAATGCAATCCTTCTGTTTTAAAGAATTTTCAATGCATTCCTATAAAAAAAAATTGGAAATAAAATATGTAAAAATTGAATAAAAAGGCAAAAAATTAATTTTTAGGTTACTCGTGAGAGAAAAATTGCGTTGAAAAATAAAAAATTATATTAAATAATGAAAACCTACAACAGCTACATTACAGAATATATCTATTCCTCAATTAGTAATCCTCATCATCATCTCTACAAAAAAATTTATTATATAAAAAAGTGAAATAAAACATCAATCTTTCTTTTTTTTAATACCAGAATGGACAAGAGAATTTCATTTTCGGAAGAAGAAGAAAATGCATCACTTTTCTCCATTTCTACTTTCCAATTGATAAGTTTTTCTATCAGCCGTATTTTTTGTATACTTTTAGAGGGATGAAGAGAAGAATTTTTTTTTGAGTATTTCTTTTTTTGAAATTTTTGTGGAGACAGCGAGGGGGCTTCATTCTCTTCAGGATCATCAAATTCAAAATCTTCATCGGCTGTCATTTCATCTTCCATCCATCCTTCTTGAGGCTGTGTGTGTGTCTCATGAAGAAGTACATGTAATTCCTGTAAAAAAAATTGAAAAACGAAGAGAAAATTGAGATGAATTGAGTTGAATTGAATTGAGATGAATTGAGATGAATTGAATTAAATTGAGATGGATTGAGTTGAATTGAGATGAATTGAATCGAGATGGATTGAGTTGAATTGAGATGAATTGAGATGAATTGAATTAAATTGAGATGAATTGAATTGAGATGAATTGAATTAAATTGAGATGAATTGAGTTGAATTGAGATGAATTGAATTGAGATGAATTGAGATGAATTGAATTGAGATGAATTGAATTGAGATGAATTGAATTGAGATGAATTGAGATGAATTGAGATGAATTGAATTAAATTGAGATGAATTGAGATGAATTGAGTTGAATTGAGATGAATTGAATTGAATTGAGATGAATTGAGTTGAATTAAATTGAATTAAATTGAATTGAGATGAATGAAATTGAATTGAGATGAATTAAGTGAGAAGGGGTGTGAGTAAAGAGAATATAAAATGAGAGGATGATAAGAGAATGAAAAAAAAGGAGAATAAACTTTTAAAATAAATAAATTAATAATAAAATTAAATTTTTGCAAAGAAAAAATATATCAAAAAGTCTAGAAAAGTACGACTTACTGAATGAGGCATCGCTATAAATGCTTCCAATACATTTTTTCGATCTTTAAGAATTTCCCATTGTAAAGGTGAATGAAATGTCCACACGGACATGACTAAGATGAAAAGAAAGATAAGGGAAATATTTAAATAATTTAAAAATACAAATTTTATTAAAAATTAGTATTTAATTTTTTTCCTTTTCATTTCATGTTTTCATCTATGCCATGCAAACGAAACTGTCTACGTTTAAGCCTCTTTTTATACAAAAATCGATGTGGCAGACTTTCTACAGTATGAAAAATATATATAAATTATATAAAGATATATAAAAATGAATTTTTAAAAAAAATGAATATGTAAAGATACATAAAAATGAATTTTAAAAAAAAATGAATATATAAAGATATAATCTAAAAAGTAAACCTTCTGTAGGTGGGATCGCTCCAAGAGTTTTTAAAAGATAATGAATATCTTCATTTTTACTCAATTCTTCTAATGCAGAAGTTCCAAATGGCCATCTAAAAAATCAAAAAATAATAATAATAATTTCTCCATTTCTTCTATAAAGAAAAGCATCAAAATTTTCTTTACTCTCTCTCATCGTAAGAAAGTATTCTAAAAAGAGAAATTAACAAAATCTTTTTTTATAAATAAAATAAACAATAAATTGATAAAAAATTTGAAGAATTTCTATATAAAATGAATCTTTAACCCATTGGCTTCAGTAGCCTTCGAAATTAATATTTGAAGAACATCCATCGCTTCCTAATTCCGAAATAGTATAAAAAACAAAAAAAATTTAGAAAAAATATATAAAAAATTTAGAAAAAATGAAGAAACAACCAAATGCATGAGAAAGAAATAAAAAAAGATGAAGAGAAGTTTTAAAATGATAAAATAAACTGTTTTTATTTTTTTTAGATAAAAAGTTGAATAATACTGTTATTTAAAGATATTCTTAAAATTAAAAAGTATATCTGAAAATGTATGAAAATAAGGAATAAAGAGAGGATTGGAAAAATCTTCTTTAAAATTGAAAGAAATTTAAGAAATGAGAGAGAGTGTGGGAGAGAAGAAAACAAAATAATAAATGATAAAAGAAAAGAAATTTACAGAAAAAGGAAATGAAAAAAAATTGAAACTTTCGAGAAGACAAAGTAAATAAATTATAAATCCATTAAAATAAATAATAAATTATAAATCCATTAAAGTAAATAATAAATTATAAATCCACTCCTATACTTCCCATATAAATTTCAATCTATTTTTTTTTTTTACAATGATTTCTCCACTATAAATTCTTCTTTATGTCTAATTTATCCTCCATCACTCCTCTAAATCATCCAAACTTTTAAAAAAAATTAAAAAAAACACAAAAAATCCCTATATTTCTTATAAAATAAACAAGAATACTAATAATTTAATTAAAAAATGCAACTAAACTCACAAATTGATTTGAGAAAATCTTTTTATCAAAACGAATACTCATCATCATCATCATAATTAAAAAACTCACTAAAATCACAGAAAAAGTTTTTTGAATGAGAAATTCTTCAATCAAACTATTTTTTACAGCCAAAACAGCTTTAGCCACAGATTGACTACTGAAGGAAAATGTTGCTTTGGATTTCGTGAGGGTGGAATGTTTTAGAGTACGTTGTTTCTCTTTTTTCTCTTCTTCTGCTAAATGAAGGATCAACGCCTACAAAATGATTCGAAAAAAAGATGTATTTTTGTTTCACATTTGAGTTTTTAATATTTGGGGAAAAAAAATTTAAGAGAAGTTTTTACTACTTTTTTATGAGTATAGAATGAGAGAGGAAAGGGAGAATAAAAATAGAGGAAGAGAAAAATAGAGGAAGAGAAAAATCGAGGAGGAGAAAGGGAGAGGAAAATGGAGGAGAAAAAAAATAGAGAAAAAAAATAGAGAAGAAAAATGGAGGAGGAGGAAAATCGACGAGGAGAAAAATAAAGAAAAATGGAGGAGGAGAAAAATAGAGAAGAAAAATAGATAAAACTATTATAAGAAATCTTTTAAAATATATAAAATAAAAAAGTATAATAGTATTTATCAACACAAACCTTTTATCGCATTTGAAAGTATAAAATAAAAAAAATCAATGAGAAGAAAATTTTACACACTATTTTAAAAAAATTTTATAAAGAGAAATTTTCATCTACACACAAACGTTTTTATGCTGATATTTTGTCAGAATGGCTTTCTTATGAAAATTTTTTATTAAATTATTTTTCTTAAACGCGTTAACAAACATCTCATTAGTTTTATAAAAATAAAATTATCATTTTGTGGAGTTATAAATAAAAAAATGTAAAATCTCTTTATTTATTACTCATTTTCTGGTTTTTAATCACATTTTTTATAATCTTTCTCATTTTCTTCTCTCTTAAAATTTTTCTAATCATTTTTTCTCTTACTTCAACAGTTTCTTCTATTAATTTCCCAAAAAGAGAAATTCTCTGCTGTAATTCAGTTTGAGAGATTTGTGTTGGAATTCTCCACTGAGCTGCAATCAACAAAAAAGTATAAAACTTCTACTCTGTCGTAAACTATAAATTTTCATAGAGAAGAAAAAGCGGCCAAGAGATGTGAGAGTATACTGCAAGGCTTCAATTATGTATTTATTCAAAAAGAATATGTTTATTATAAAAATAAAATAGAATTTAAACAATATTTCTAATTTCTAGTATAAAAAAATAAATTATCAAACACACCTTATGAGCAAATTACATAAAAAAAAAATTAAAAATCATAAAATTATAATTAAACTGAGATAAGAAGAGAAATACAAAATATGTAAAAGTGAAATTTAAAAATAAATTTCTTTTAAAGAAAAAAAATGTTACCCACTACTATAAAATGAGGTGAGAGAGAGAGAAAAAGAAGAAAAAAATAATTGTGTTAGGAGATGCAGTGAGAGAAAGAAATGCATTGAATTGAGAAGGAGAGAGAGAAATTTGTTGAAAAAGAAAATTATAAAAAAAGATAAGAAAAAACGTAGAAAGAAATTGCCTTGAAAAAATAAAAATAGAAAAAAATGAACACAAAAGAAATATAAAAAATATAAAACAAAACTACAAGAAATTTAACAAGAAAAGTTAACCTTGATCTTGCGTTTGATGGGCTCCACATGCTTTCATAACTTCTTTATACTCATAAAAATCCAACCATTCTAAAGGAAGAGAAGATGCATCCTCCACTTGTAATGCATTATCAGAATTCCTGCAATAAACAATAAAAAAAGATAAAAATAAAGAGAAATTTATTAAAATGAAAAATTAAAGGGATTTCATAGAATGAAAGAGAAGTAATAGATTAAAAAGAAATATATAAACAAATCAGATATAAAAAATCATGTAAAAAAAAAAAGGATTATTAAACTAGTATTTAAAAAGCAAAGAAAATAATATTATTAAAAAAAAATATTTTTTTGAAAGGATATAAAAAAGAGAATATTCTTTTAAGATAATAAAATTTGTGAACTTACTGAAGAGAAGAGGTTTCTCCTAAAATTCGTCGTGTATCAAAAACATCTTGAAAATTATTCTGCACAGAATAATACCAAAAGAAGGCTAAACTCTTTAAAGATTACAAATAACATTTTAAAAATGGATAAAATACATTTTTTAAAATAAAAATACATTAAAGAGCATTCTACTGTTAAAAATAAAACGAATAAAATAAAATAGGAGATTTTAGAAAACGCTGAAAATATTTTTAATTTTGTTTACTCTACTTCTTCCTCTCCTTAAATTATTCTACAATTGATCTGTTATAAATTATTTTACAGCGTTGTAAAGAATGTTTAAGATTCTTCTGTGTATGAAATGTACACGTCTGTACTACTTTCTCATTACTCTAAATTTAAAAGTAAAAATACATTTATTTTCTTACAAATGAAACTTTCTCTTTTTTCTATTTCCCCGTCTGATTTTCTTTTATTTCTTTCTTCTTTCCCTCCTCTTCATTGAAATTCTCTCTCTTTCTCTCTTCTACTCTCTCTTTCTCTTTCTTTCTCTCTCTCTCTCTCTCCTCTACTCTCTTTCTCTCTTCTACTCTCTCTTTCTCTTTCTTTCTCTCTCTCTGTCTCTCCTCTACTCTCTCTCTCTCTTCTACTCTCTCTCTCACTACTTTCTCTCTCTCTCTCTCCTCTCTCTCTTCTACTCTCTCTCCATTAAAAATTCTTCCCCCCTTCTACGGTATTATAATAAACACAAGAGATTCTTTTTAACATACTTGAATTTCTCTCAAAAGAAGATGTTCACTGTAAAGAGATTTCCATTCTTCACTTTGAGTAGTGTATAAAAGTTTGAAATTCAAAATAGCTTTGGCCAAACTTATAAAATGCTGTGAGTAGATAGCCGCTTCAGCAGACGAGAATTTTCCTTCTTCATCTCCCTCTTCTGAATCTGTTCTTTGGATACGTTGAAGTTCTAATAATCGTTGATAAATCTATAAAAATGAATACACACTCGAAGCAGTATTTCTTCTCGTCTATACACCAGTAAGGAGTCACTATTTAAACTATCAAAAGAAATGTTTGAGAAAAAAAAAATAGAGGATTTGCGTTTTTTCTTTTCTACTAATAAAAAGTATGGCAATGAAATTCTTCCACAAATATCTAAAACATTGCTTTTAAATGGAGAATAATTTTTTAAGATTTTGTATGTAATTTTTCATGCAAAACTAAACTTAAATAAAACTGCAAATTTTATATCAAATATTGAAAAATTAAAAACAAATTACCGATTGCTTAGAACGGCCAATAATTTGACTCAATTTTTTGAGATCTACAAAACAAAAAATTACAAAAACGCATTTTTAAATACATGAAGAGGAGAAATCGAATAAAATAAAAAGAAAATGCAATGAGAGAAAGAGAAGAAAGAAATAAAAGGGAGAGAAATAGAAATGAAGTAGTAAGATGCCTTGCGATGAAACGATGAGAAAAATGAATTCATAAAAAATAAAATAATAGAAAGAATTCCGATGAAACGATGAGACGAAGGAGAGATGATGCATGAAGAGAGAGAAATATAAAGAGGAATGCATTTTGAAAGAAAAAAATTTTTTTGGAGAGAATACAATAAAAATAGTAATGAACAACTACAAAACAAGTATAAAAATCAAAATAATTAATTAAAAATATCCCCTCCCTATCTAACACTCTTCATCCTCTTGAAAAATCTCAAACAGGCGAAGTAAATCTTCATCTTTTTCTGTCGTCCAAGACGTCTATTAAAACATAAAAAAAAAAAGAGAATAATTCTGTAGAGTAAAATGAAATTCATAAGAAAAAGAAAGATTCAAAGTAAAACTTAAAAAATAAAATAATATAGTAAAAACGTACAGTAAAGATTTAAAATGTATTTTAAAATCAAATTTAACGTCTAAAATTTATCAATATACTAAAAATAGTATCTGAATTTTTTAAAATTCAAAAACAGACTTTAAACTTTTTTTAATATAATTTATAAAGCCAAAAAAATAATTCTCCAACATTCTTTCTTTTATTCGATTTCTTCTCCACTAAATAAATGCATAAAACTTTGTTTTTCCATCACCTAATTTAAAAATATAAATTTTTCTTTGATAAAATTTCTAATTTGTCACTCTTTTGTAAGTATTCTCCTACAAATGTTAAAATTTTTCTAAAATTTTTAATTTCTATCAAATAAAAAAAGAAAAGAATTCTTTTACTTTTTTCTTTCGCCTCTGCGCTCGAATTTCATTTTGGATATCCACAAGATGCATCCCTTCTTTTACCTATTAAAATATATTTAATTATATAGAGTGTATTTGTTATTAAAAATACAGTAAATTACATTTTATTAAAAAGAATAATCATCTACTACAAAAAATAGGATTTTATATTTTTTAAATAATATTTCCATAAAATTTTTAAAAATTTTTCCATTCATAAACAAGTTTCTTTTCGTTTCCTCCCCTATAAATCCTCTTTAAGTTATCGCCTCCTTTTTTTTTTTTAAAACAGTTTTCCCATCCATACATCTTCATATATCCTCCTTTCTTGATTTTTTTAGTTTGATACAAACAAATCTTTCTTTTTCTATGTTTTAATAATTTTTATTCATTACATATTTAACTAGATTAAATTCTTCTTCTTACTCGTGTTAAAAAGAATGAATCTTGGCCTTCTTCATAATTTGTCCAAATGGATCGAAGATACTCCTCAGAACTGGGAGTAAACGCACTAGTACCATGCTAAATTTTATAAATAATAATAATAAGAATAAGAAGAAGAAGAAGAAGAGAGAGAGAGGTGAATGGAGTAGAGTTGAGAGAAAAATGCGTTAAGAGAGAGAATCTCATGCATTTTTCAAAAAAGAAATATTAAATACACACTAAATAAACTTCAATAATGTTTTATAAAAATAATATATATAAACACTATAAGAGTTCAACCTTTCCAAAAAATAATTCAATTGGTAAAAATGAATTACTCTCCCACAAGTTGAAAAATACATCGAGGATGGACTCTGCAAAATCCACAAGGCAGGTGGATAGCGATGAAGATTTCTGATTAAAAAAGAATAAATAAAAAATATTCTTGTAAAAGAATAATTACAAAATATTCATAAAATTGAAAACAATATAAAATGTATATAAAATTAAAATTATAAAATTTCTGCACATTCTAAAAATTAAAATATATTAAAAAATAAATTCCATTTCTATATAAAATATTTAAATAAATTGAAAATATACACTTTTCTAAAATTAAGAATACTTAAAATATCTCTGCAAAAATTAGTATTGACCTACTTCATTAAAAAAAAAATCTAAAATCCTACCGAAAGAGATTTATCGTTTAAAATATTACGAAAAACAAGAAAATACTTCAAATCAAAGAAAATGCAAACGACGTGAGGTGCATACTGAAAAATCAAAGAAATAATAAAAATAAAATAAATTAAAATCAAAGAAATAATAATATGAAAAAATAAAAAATAAAAAAAATAATAGAATATAATAAACTATCTTTTTTTCTTTTCCAGTAAAAATATTTATATAAAGACAAACATACGTTAATGAAGTGTAGAGATATGAAGAAGAATATTTTTTTAAAAGTGTAAACACAAGAAAAACAATCAGGTTAAAAATTAAATAAAAGAATGAATAAAATTAAAAAAATAAAAGAAATAAAAGGAATGAAAGAAACAAGAAATTAAAAATTAAAGGAATAAAAAATATACTTAATACTACAAAAATCATTTAAATTAAAAAATAAAAGAATAGAACGAAATCCTTCTATCAATAAGCATATAAAGAAAACAAAATAATAATAAAATACGGAAAAAATTCGTAGAGATAGCCAAACAAAATGAACTTTTCTCCAAAATGAAAGTTTATCTATTAAAATTGTTACTTTTTAATATATTAAAATACGTACATCTTTCAACAGAGTAAGAAAATATATTAAAGTGGCAGTTGTAGCAATTTCATTGACTTTGTATTTGGAAAGCTGCAGTGAGAGAGAAAAAAATCATTTTTAAAATAATAAAAATGTATTATAAAAAAATAGTTGGATGAAACAGAAGAGAATAAAAGCAAAATAAACTCTTCAAATTATAAGAGGATGAACATCAAAAGTAATCAAAATAAACATAATGAATTTATGTGAGAGTATCCCTTTAAAGATAAGGAATAAAAAGATTCTGGAAATTCTACTTTGATTTATAACTCATTTATTAAAATCAAGACGAAGAAGAGGAAGGTCATTCATTTTACTTTCATTCATTTCATCTTTATAAAAATTAAGACGAAGAAGATGTCTTACGTAGTTACTTCTTCATCCTCTCATATTTTTAGAAAAAAAATTCAAAACTATAAAACACAAACATACCAATTTCATGCAATTATAAACAATTTTTCCATCCACAAAATTTCCAATAATATCCTTTACTGTTAAAGTCTTCAATCTATTAAAAATATTCGAAAAATAAATTACAAAAAATAATATTAAAAACTTTTTGTAAATAAAAAAAAATTTATATGAAAAAGAATATTCAAAAATAATTGAAAAATAGTAAAAATTATTCCTTTTTTCATTTTACAAAATAAAATCTCTTTTCTGTTACTAAAAGAAAAGATGAATCGATGAATTAAAAGTTTTAAAATTTCCTTCTTACTTTTAGCAAATCTCTTCATGCCTCTTAAAAAATATATATATATATATGTTTGTTTTTTTTGTGTTTATAATATATAAAAACTAATACTATTATACAAATTCGGAGATGAACCTTCCATGAACTGCAGAAATATTTTCTTCTTCTTCATCATCGGTGTGTATATCATCTAAATCAATTTTTTGTCCAGTCTTAACATTTGAAACAGAAACTTTAGTGGCTCCTCCAAGTTTTTTTAATAACTGAAGAGAATGTGAGACATATGTAGATATTCTTTAAATTATTTTTTAAAAAATAATCTGTGTATATGTATAAAAAAAGAAACGATAGTAAAAATAAATTTTTTTTTTAAATTTTAAAATTATTATAAAAAATTCTATAAAAAAAAAAATATTAAAAATAGAATGCCAAGAAAAAAAAATAAAAATAATAAAGCAAAGATGAACAAAAAAATTTCCTTTAATAAAAAAAAAGAAGATGAAGCATAGGTGTACATATACTCTCAATTCATTTCTTCTCTTCTTTATATTAATTTATTTTTTATAAAAATAACGTAATTTGGTTTGTAACATACTTCAATTAAAAGAAGACTATCTTCTAGAGCATAAAGAAATATAGATTCTTCATGAGATGTTGAACGGAAATTCCTTTCAAATAATATTATGAAAAAATTTCTTGCATTGTTTACTCAGCAATAGGATGACCTCAATTTTATAAAAAAAAATTAGTTTGGAAAAACTCTTCTAGTTAAAATGTAAAACAAAAGAATATATAAATTTAATTTTTTTTAAAAGAAAAAAAAATAAGTGATTAATATAAAGATATGATAGAAATCATAAAGAATGTTTTCATTTATCCAAAAGAGAAGAGAAAAAAATAGTCATTCCAATAAATCACAGAGATTCTATGAACAAGAAACTATAAAAAAAAATTATTAAAATGAAATTTTGATTAAAATGGTGTAATTTTCTAAATAAAGAAGAGAGTTGTATAGAGAGAAAAATTTAAATTTAGTATTAAAAAAAAGTTTAGAAAAAAAGGGAAAAAATGGAATGAAGAGAAGCAAAAAAAGGAAGAGAAATTTTTTTTATTTTTGAAAATATTTATTTTTTACATAAAGTGTGTTGATAAAATGCTCTCTTCCTTTAGAAAAGAGATAATAAAAAAAGAAATATTTTTTCCTTGTAAAAAATTACAGTTCGTATTATTTTACAATAAAAAATGATTTTTTATATATAAAAAATAAATTACACACTTCAATATCCAACACAATTTGGGAAGAATTTGAATATTAAAAAAGCCATCGAGTACTTCCTATAAAAAGAAATTTATAAAAAATAAAGGAGAAAATTTGTAGACAAAATAAAATAAAATAAAATAAAAAAAATTAAATAAAATATAAAAAAAATTCCTCTTTAAAAATACTTCATAGTATCCTATAAAAAAATATTTAGTAGTATTCTTGATCTACAAATAAAAATAATTCTATACAAAGAGAGTGAATCCATGCGAGAAAAAATAATTTATATAGTAAAAGTAGCTACATTTACAGACTTTTAGTTCATTCACAAAGACAGTCAAAAAATTAAAGAGAATATGAAAATATTTAAAAATTTGTAAAAATTCTTCTCTTAATTTTATAATATTCCTTCTTCATTATTCTATAAGATATTTTACTTTGTAAAGTAGTTTTCAGATTTTTTATTTGAATTTCTCTATCACAGAAAAATTTCTTTTTTTCTCCCTCTTTGTATATATATACTCTCAACGTACTATCTTATGATAAAAACCAAAAAAATGTATACCAGATTCTACATATTTTTGATATCGATAGATTATATATATATAATGAATGAATGAAAGAAAGAAAGAAAGAAGAAGAAAAAAAGAGATATATATGTATATATAAGAAAAAGAATTCTATTTACTTTACATAAATCCACAATTTGAGATTCTCTTGATGTAGAATGAATTTCCAAGAGTCTTAATTGCTCTCGTAATGTACGAAGAGCACTCAGAGCTTCTGTTTGCTTTTCCTTTCTTAAATGATTAGAGCATCCATTCTCAATAGAACTGAAAAAAAATAAATATAAAAATATATATAAAAAGAGAGGAAATAGATGTGTTTCCATATATATATAATAAGAATAATAATAAATAAATATATAAAAATATATATATATAAAGAGAGAGGATGTATAAAGGTTTGCAAAATTTTTCATCAAAAAATAAAAAAGAAATGGTTTTGGTAAAAGAGAGAAGATGAGAAGGAAGTGCAATTGAGAAAAAAAAATTAAAGAGAAGTAAAGTAAAAACTATAAAAAAAAATGTACTGCAAATAAATAAAAAAATGTTTAAAAATAATTATAAAAAAAAAAATCTTAGAAAAGAATGTATTATTATATACAAAAGAATATAAACAGAAGAAGAGAAAAAATAAATGCTTCAAATAAAATAAGAAAAAAATCCAGGATGAAAAAGATACTGTAGATCCTAAAATTTTTCTATTTTTCATAACATTTTTTACCAAAACATGAGTTGTGTGCAAGCACACGTTTCTTTGAGATATTCTTGAAGAAATAGAAGCATATCCACACGATCCATAGGTTTGAGAGATTCAGAGGATAGAAGAAGCTTCTTTTTGGTATGTTTACTCCGTTTTTCATTCTCAAATTTGAAATAATGAGAGCATAATGAAAGTATCCAACTATAGCTATTCAAAAGCATCTCATTATCCCATGGCTTCAAATAAATTTCAATGTATAAGTACAGCACAGTAAACAGAATCATAGAAATTGCAATAGAATGTAAAAAATTCTTATATTTCTAAAAGAGAGGTATTAAAAAAAATTTTCTGAAAAAAAAGAATTTAGAAACGAATAAAGAGTATTTTAAAAAGGATTCCATCCGTATACAAAATTTTCTGAAATCCTTGTATTTAAAATTTTTTTTAAAATTATTATTAAAATTCCATTCTCCATACATCTTTCATAAAAAAAAAAATTATTATTAAAATTATATTCTCCATACATCTTTCATAAAAAAAAAACTTACTTTATGATAACGTTCTTCTACATCTCTCACTAAATCCTTTGCACAGCCATCCAATAAATAACGAAATGTAAATGAAAATCCTTCCATTATTTCTTCTTTATGTGAATCTTCATGTGGTGCCGGTGGGCCATACAGAGGCGGCAGAGGATGAAATTCAGAATCCATACCAAGGAAATGAAACAATTCAACCTTTTATAAAAAAAAAAAATTTAAAAACTCCATTCCTTACAACCAAACCATTCAATAAAAATATATATAAAAAAAAAATAAAATTCCTTTTAATAAAATCAAAGAATTTTTCTTACAGTATTTGAAAAAAAAAAAAAAAATCCATCTTCATCTCTATTATAAGGAAAAAAAAGAATGAGAGATAAAAACTATGTTTTGAAAATATAGTCTACGTTATCTCTACATAAAATCCATTTCTTCTTCTTTCTTTTTCTCATTTCGTTTACAGAGAGGATTTCTCATTCTCTCATACAAACTTTGAATCGCATATATTATAAATACTAACAATATACCTTCAATGCATGAATTTCATCAAGAGAAAGTGTTCCTAATAAATTCAATAAAAAAGCAGTAAAGATATTTGAAGAAAAATATTTTTAATGGCTATGAAATTCTTTAAGAAAAAATATTTTCGAGTAGATTCTACAAGAATTCCGCCGTCTGTTTACAATTTTTCTTTGAATTTTCCTCCATTCTTTTAACAGAAGACATCGAATAATTTTATAGTTTTCATTACCAAAAACATATATATTTAAAATGCAACTAATTTTCCATCAAATATTCCAAATGCTGCATTAAGAGTTAAAAAATTGCTCACATAATATTTCTTCACATATTTATAATCTCTAAATTAATCCTTTCAAGACTCACGAGTAAGAGAAAGAGAGGAATTATACGTATGCAAAGGAAGCAAAAGAATATCTTGAAAACTCATCATTTTTTCATAATTTAATGCCTGAAAACGATCGTGAAAGCGACGTTTGATGGCCCTAATTAAAAAATAAAATAAAAATCCACAAATCAGAAAGTAGATTATCTTTTTATAGTGTCAATAAAAAATGATAGAATTGAATCAGAGAGAGAGTAAGAGAAAGAAGAGATACTGGAGATAAGAGAGAGAGAGTAGGGAGAGAGAAAACTATGAGAGAAAGAAAGAAAGAAAAACAAAACTATGAGAGAGAGAGAGAGAGAGAAAGAGAGAAAGAGAGAGAGAAAGAAAGAGAGAGAGAGAGAGAAAGAAAGAAAGAGAAACAAAACTATGAGAGAAAGAAAACTATGAGAGAGAAAGAAAACTATGAGAGAGAAAGAAAACTATGAGAGAGAGAGAAAGGATAATCAAAAAAATAAAAACAAGGCAAAAAAACCACAAATACATAGATAAAACACAAAAAGAAAGACTATTCACAATTTTCAAAAAAAAAAATAATAATTTTTTTTTGATAGACAGAAAAAGCCAAAATTGCGTTGGATTTATACGAAAATCCAACGCAATTAATTTTACATGCAATTTTCTTTCAAAATCTTCTCTTTGAGGCATCTCTCTTAACGTACTTTCGTTTATACATAGCCTCTGAATCCAATCCTAAGAAGCCAAAAAAATAAAGTTTTTCATTCAAAAAATATTAGAAAGTTAATACTTTTCAATATATGAAATATATATATATATAATTTTTTCATTTCCTGAGAAAAAAAAAATGTCTACATTTTTACGTCGTTTATTGTAGTTTATAAAAAAGTTTTTGTATACTCCTCAACACTCTATTTGGATGAATGCGTTTTCTTAGTTTTAATTCTTATCTCTTCTCTCCTCATCTCTTCTCTCCTCATCTCTTCTCTCCTCATCTCTCCTCATCTCTTCTCTTCTCTTCCCCTCATCTCTTCTCTCTTCCCCTCATCTCTCCTCATCTCTTCTCTCCTCATCTCTTCTCTTCTCTCCTCATCTCATCTCTTCTCTCCTCATCTCATCTCTTCTCTCCTCATCTCTTCTCCTCATCTCTTCTCTTCTCTTCCCCTCATCTCTTCTCTCCTCATCTCTTCATCTCTTCTCTTCTCTTCCCCTCATCTCTTCTCTCCTCATCTCTTCTCTCCTCATCTCTTCTCTCCTCATCTCTTCTCTTC
>JADAQX010000590.1:0-32508 GCA_015476325.1 Cardiosporidium cionae
TTCCTTTCTAGTTTATAGAATTATTTCTATTTAATTTTAGAATTTTTCTTGTATTTTATTATTATTATTTTTTTTTTTTATATACATTCCTTTCTAGTTTATAGAATTATTTCTATTTAATTTTAGAATTTTTCTTGTATTTTTTTTTTTTGAATTTCAGATTTTATCATGTGGATAAAGCTGGAAATTATAAAACTGTTGGAAATACAAAGTTATTGTACAGTACAATGACTTACACTCGAAAACAAATTATTTGGGCTGCTGGCTGTCAGTTGGCGCGAGGCATCGTTATTGCTGTAAGAAATTTAATATTTGATAGTATTAATTTTTCTTTATAAATAAAAATTTACTGTTTTTTCTTTTTTTTCTCACTTTTTCATATATATAAAGTATATGTGAGAAACAAGCAGTCTTACGATGTGTAAATAAGAAACGAAAAAGAAAGATTTAAGAAGAAGAAAAGTATATACGAACATGTAGAATTTAAAAACTTTGTATATTTTTATTTCTCATCTTTTTTTATGATGTATACAGATACGTTATTCTGCTGTTCGTCGACAATTTCCTTCTGCTATTGATACCTCTTCTTCTACTTCTATGGTGAAGGCTCTGATGAGAGGATTTATCTTTATTGTTTTATTTTGTTATATAATTTGTTGTTAATGACTTGCATTACACTCTTCCTTTCCTCCAGTTGATGTTCTTTGTATTGGAAATAGTCTAGATTTACCTTATATGAGAAGAGAGAGAAAAATTAGATGAAGAGAGGATGATAGAGAGAAAAATTAGATGAACTCTAAAGATTAGATAAAAGAGATCTAATAAAAGTGCAATGTATAGAAACGTAAAAAGAATTTGAATCTTCTGCTTAAAGTTAGCCACACAATCTCTCTTTTTATTTAACAAATTTTTACTTCTATAGAGTATCCTCTTCCTATCTTTTAAACGTCATAAAAGGAGTTCAATAGGTTTTTATAATTTTTCTTCTTCTGTTGTGTATTTATAATAACATTTTGATGTTTCAGCCTTCCGAATCGCAGGTGTTGGATTATTTATCGCAGCAATTCATGCTTTTTCCTCTCTTATCAACAGCTATTGCTTTTTGTATATGTGGCCGTTGGGTTCATGGTGCTTATAAAAAACTTATGGTAAGATCTTCACTTTGTATGGAAAGAGAAATTTTATTAAAATTATTTTCTCTCTATAAATTTTATTAAAATTTTGATGCATGGAGATCACAGAAGAGTGATATTTGTAAAAATTTTGAAAGTATGACAAGCCACAGATAAGATTTGTAAATGGATGTTTTGCTTACATCTCTGCTGAAAAGGATGGAGAGAGCGAGAGAGAGAGAGGAGAGGATGAGAAACAGAGAGAGAGAAATGCGATTGGAGTGAAGAAGAAAAAAAAAATTCGTAGCCAAGAAAATCATAAATAAAAGAATAGGATGTTCTGTTTTGCATTTTTAGAGTTTTCTTTGAAATTCTTATTTTTCTTCTAATGCAGCCAGTGTCCATAGTTTCCATGTATATTTCAAAAGAATTTTACAAGGCCAATCCAAACCTTTATGTGTATACTACTACTTAATAAAATTCTTTTTGTTATTGTTTTCTTAGCTCATTTTCATACGTTTTCTACATATTCTGTGGGATGATTCAGGAAGAAAGTAAAGTAGGTGTTTTGGAGCGTCTCACAGAGATGCATTGTCTCACGAGTTCATTAAAAGCAACCATGTCGATGATTGTCATTGATGGATTGGAAACCTGCCGAAAATGCTGTGGTGGCCATGGATTTCAATTGGCTGCTGGAATTCCTTTGATTTTAGCAAGTTATCTTCCTCAAGCAACGTATGAAGTACGCCAATTAAGGAGGAAGGGGAAGGAGGAGGAGGAAGGTGGAGGAGGGGGAAGGTGGAGGGGGAAGGTGGAGGAGGAGGGGGAAGGTGGAGGAGGAGGAAGGAAAAGAAGAAGGAGGAGGAGAAAGGAAAAGAAGAAGGAGGAAGAAAAAGAAGGCAGAGGTGGTGTAAGCAATGAAGTACAAATTTTTTGGTTTTTTCAGGGGGATTTTGTTATTTTATCCATTCAAGCGGGTCGCTTATTGCTTCGTACGGTAGAAAAAAAGATGAAGAATAAATTTCTTCCTTATCCAGAAGAGAATTCCATGCAGTATATTTATGAGTTTGATCCCTTTGATGAAACTTCGGAGATACCTGAAGGGGATGCCTGGTTAAGCGATAAATCCTGGCTATTAAAAATTTTCAAACGAAGGTCATTACTTGCAGAAAGTAAAATCACAGCGTGAGAGAAATTTTCCCAGAATAGCAAAGGCATATATTTTGTTTGTTTCCTTGGTAGTACTGTCTACTCATGTGTGTGTACAATAAACGATTTACAAGAAGTTGGATGAGAAGGGAGGAAAAGGCATTCTGAGAGAGAATGCCTATGCGGCCCCTGAAAAAAAGTGTGTAATGATGAAAAAAATCCAAAATTTTGATTTTTTTGTCTATCAAACCATGCATCTGTTAGTAATTCACTCGTACTATATTTTTTACAGGGCCAACGTCTTAATATATAAAGCAGCTCAGTTATTCTCTTCTACCTTGGCTGAAGATTCAAATATGGTGAGGATACAGTGAGAGCAGAAGTGTTTGTGGAAGGAGACATTGAGAGGCCATGCAATGGATAAACATTGGATATAATGGTTCAATGGGGTGTTTTTTCTCATCCTCTTTTTTTTATTACCTTCAGTTAACTGCCTTGGATTACGTTAAGATTGAACTTACCAAAATAACAAAAGCACATGCTCATGTGCTTGTTTTGACGCAATTTCAGGTTTTTCTTAGCTTAGAGAGAGATAAAAAAAGAGATAAAAGAGGGAGTTTTACTAAGAATCTGAGTGCAGAACGGCTGCCATTCTTAAGCATAGATCTGTAGATAGCCTAAGATGTGCCCTTGAGACTATGGGCACTCTATTATATTATATAACAGAAGGGATGGCTTGTTTTCTCACATTTCTTTGCAGTTAAAAATTAAGTTTGTTTTTTGGATTCCATTTGGCTATTTATTAGCTTACTTCAATTCATTCTTACGTTTTCCTTTGCAAACGATTTTTGTTGCTATTGAAGAAGCTTTCAACGTAATCATTCTGGTTTGTTATTTCAAAAACTATAGCCTCATATGGCTCATGGAGATCACACACTCTTTGGATGAACAAAGGGTTGCTCCCTTTACTTTTATATTTTTTTTTTGTAAAAATAATGTTGGCTTTGGTTTTATAGTTTGCTTTAAAATATATTTTGGGAGTTATCACACTCCCTGTGCTTCTATTGTGATTGAAACAGAATCAATGTCAACTTTTGAAGGAGGATTCCACGACGAGCACTATTTTTAATGCCTTGTGTGATCTCTATGCTCTCTATTGGATATATGAAGCATTTGGTATGTGGGAAGTATTTTTATTTAATAAAAATTCCAAAAGTAGGAGTCAAACTAAGAGAGAGAGGGCTTTCAAACATTGGAATATATACTTTCGAGGAATTTACAGGCTACTTTGAAGTGTGAAAAGCTTGCCTAGAAAAGAAATGTTGTAGAGTCTGCATAGATGATTTTTAGTCTTCCATAGTACGTTCAAACCATTGGTATGTATGTGAAGACTGTAAAGAAAGGATTGTTAGAGAGGGTGATTTTTTTTTTCAAAAGGTAAGGCGAGTGGCCAGCGATGGATTTTTTGGGATAAAAATTAATATTCCTTCTTTTTTACGTTCATTTTTGAGTGAGTAGATGGGATAATCCTCTTCTTCTACGCAGTGTGAGACCCTGGAATGTGGAGCTACATGCCTCCTTGCATAGTTTCTCCGTTAAATGATGTGTGCAGATTTTTATGCTTTCTCTTTCTTTCAGGTGAATTTGTTTTTACACGCGCTCTTTCAGCGGACCATTACGAAACAGTGCTTCATCGTATTAAAGAGTTACTCAAAATTATTCGACCCCATGCTATCCCACTGGCAGATGCTTTTAGTCTACCGGATTACTTACTTAATTCTGCACTGGGTAGATACGATGGAAATGTATATGAGGTAAAAGTCTACACCCATGCCTTTGCACACGAACTCAGCCGATGAAAATGTTGAAATCAAAGAGAGATTGCATCCCTGTCTTCTGTACTTTGGACGTATTCATAGCGTGCTAGCTTTAGTCTCGTGTGCACAGAGTGGCTACGTTTATATTACACGTGGTGCATCGTGCGTTGCTCACCTCTAATCTTTCTATGGAATTGCTCTATGCACACCTCTGTGGGCCTTAGTTTGCTTTAGAAATGCCTACGGCTAAAGGAGGAGAATGGAGAGATATTTGTTCTTCAGGCAAACTTTATAGTTTTGATGTGAAATTCAAACATCTGGAGTTTTTTATTAAAATGATGTATATCTACTCTGCATGATGTGTCTTCTTCATTGCAGGCTCTTTTTAATTCAGTCAGGAATGAACCACTTAATGAATGCGATATCACCGAAGGTTACTATCGCAATATTCAATTCATATTACACCCTGAGCGAAAACAGCTCTCTATTGCAAAATTATAATACTTAAATAAAAAAAATCCCATTGGATTTTTGTGTAAATTTGTTAAACTATCGAATTTTATTGGTTACGATAATGTAATCGTGCTAAAGTTACGCCTCCGTTTGTATTTTTAATTCACCCCCATTTTTGGTGTAAAGCCAATTCAGTTTGAAATAATCCTTAAGATCAGGATAATTCTGTAAATAGGATGATTTCTCGCCTTATTAATAAGTTTAAGGGAATCTATACCTTGCACTTACGTAAAAGTTTCTATAGTAAAATTTGGAAAATTCATTCATACAGTTGCAGAAATGACAAATTGTTTCTGCCCCTAAAATACATAATCGAAAAAGATGGAGCTAAGCCTTCATCCCGTGACAGTCTTAAATATTATTCTGAAGAAGTTGTGCTACGGGGAAAATGGGAAAGTTTAAGTTTAGGTCAATGCATGCTGAACTTTCGTTAACCATGAACTTATTACTGGCACTTCACTACCATCCGATGAAATGATGTTCAATAGGAAATTGGCTTGCAGACTAAGCAGCCGAATGAAAATATACAGATTTTTCTGAATAAACAAAAGAACCGTGGAGAATTTCATAGCATTTGAAGTTTTTAAATTAAACTAAGTGAGAATTATTGACGGTGGCAAGTAATTCCTGCATAAAAAATGTAAAGCGCACAGGAAAGTGAATTTAACGTTACTTTGCAAAGTCACAACGAGTTAATGTTTCCTTTTGTGCGTTCGATTTTTGTGAAATATTTTTCGGTTTAAAACGTGAAAAGTTTAAAAGATGTTGAACCTTATCCATTAAAGAAATTCGTAGTAATCGAAGAAATGAGAAAGTCCCGTGCGGATAGCTATTTGATTGTAAAGCGTCTACAATCAAAATTTGAATTCCCATAGAACACTTTATTTGTAGAGATCATTCAGAAGCAATATGGCACATAGCCAAAGTTAGATTGATGAAAGTAACGGTATACCGATTATCACAAAAGCACTAACTCTTCTTACAGTGGTGTTGGAAAACATTTCAGCAAGAAAGCATCTTACTTACACCCAGAGTATAATATTTGCTTTATTTCAATTCTTATGGCATGTTACAAATACTTCTATAGTATACTTGCAGCTATTCCTATTGTACGCTACGACCTCTTGCACTGTGAGATTCCCATTGTTTCAAAACGAGGTTAGTTGCAGGCTCTGGTAGCTCAAAGAGATACTTCTGATATCTTCTAAACCTACAGTGTGAACTAAAAAATTCAATCGTTTAAATTACAAAAAGCTGGATGCATAGCGTCGTCTATTTTGTAACAATTATACATAATATTCAAACAGAAATCATTAAGAAATCCTGATATACCATCCTGAGTTTTCCTAGGTAAAATCATTTTTCAGAAAAAGATTTCACTTAGTACACGAGGTCCCTGCACGGCACTGCTGCAGCCATTCCTCCACTCCATATACACTATTTATTTAGCAGATGAAAAAAAATTAACGGATTAATTTAAACACCTAATTTTACACTTAGAGAAAAAAGCTTAGGATAGCAAAAAAATATGACGAAGGGTCTTAGTCCAAACCCGACACAAAGATCCAGACAAAAAGCAATAGCATTATACTACGCAAGGCATTAAGCCACCTTCTTTTAACAACTTAACAAAATAGAACAAATTAAAGCGTCTTCAAAATTGATTGCGATACATGGGGATATTTTTCAAATCTTTTTGCAGCATTTCAGTGTGAACAAAAACAAAAAAGAATGGAGACCAACAAACTATGAACGTTCCAGATAGTTTAACATAGATTGAGCATCGGATACTTCAAAGGGATCATCAAGAGCGTTATGACATTTACCAGGTTCAAGAAAAACTTTTTCAACAACCCCATCGTTAATTACCATCGAGTAACGCCATGTGCGTCTACCAAGCCCCAAATTACTTTTATCCACCAGCAGTCCTAAACTATTGGTGAATTCTCCGCTTCCATCGGGGAGAAACTTGACCCTTTTCACACCTAGTTCCTTCTTCCAAGCATTCATTACAAATGGATCATTGACACTCAGGCAATAAATTTCATCAATTCCTTTCTGACAGTACATGAGAAGGAAAGAGTTCAAAGTCAACATATACCAGAAGCACATAAGGTACAAACAATTATAACATTGCAAGATACTTATCACCATTCCATGAAAACAACCTAAGCACAACAAAATTACATTTATCACTTTGGAAAATCTTGTAAGCATACTTTTATCTTTTAAAATATACCATAGTCTGATTACTATACCAGCACAACATAAGAATGCAAATATAATTATATTCATGAAGCAAGAGGGGACTATCAAATAAAGAAGAGCGTAGTTTAAAAATGAGGGGGTCACCTGTCGAATTGTGTCATACATTTCTTCGTATCCGGGTAAATGGTGGACACTACATGTGGGGGTGAATGCTCCTGGTAAACCAAATAGAATAACTCGCTTTCCTTTGAAAATGTCATCAACTGAGATCTTTGACCATACAAAGTTACTCGATTCTTCTTTGTTAGAATCTGCAGCGATTCGAACAGACCAAGTGCACTGTGGCACTTTGGAACCTTCAGATATCATACTTAGCTGATATCTAGGAGAAGAAATAGATGATGCTAAGAGGGAATACCTAGTCGGCATCTTGAAATTATGAAAAGCTGAACAGGGCGAACTTAATGGTGCAATTAATGAAAGGGTAAGCAATGTAACCGAGAGGTTGGTAAAGATAAACCTGCTTTTCCTCGAAGTGGAAGAAGCCCACATTGTATTTTTACGCATGAGGTAATGCCACATTAAGAGGAGGAAACGAAAAGTGCTGGAACAAAATAGCACAATTTACCATCATATATTCGATTTGCAGGGATTATCGCTTAAACATTAAAGATTTTCAAGAACCCAAAAATTAGTCTCCAACTCTTACCTCGGTTCTTAAAAACAGAAAAAAATATGCTACCAAAAATGAAAACTTAGATGAAGCATGGCACGCCAGATGTAGTGCACGGTTCTACATAAGAGAAATTATGGCCACAAAGATGACCTCTATGCGCTCTATTCTTTATTCAATTCTTCATAGTTACTAGGAAAAAAGCTATTTCGCAGCTATGAACTTATATCGCTCATACATGCACTTTCTGAAGAATTAGAGGATTATGCTCTGTGCCAAATACTTCGAAGTTCGTACAAAACGGATCGTTATGTAGCTTTCCACAAGTGAATCCTTGCCCTCTTCTTTGAATGCCGAAAGAAGGAAATTTCTAGATGGGGAGGGGAGTAATTATGGTAAGTCTAAGAAAAAAAAGTAGATTCGAGTTTTCTTGGCAAGTTGATACTTTAATGACAAAATAATAAAATAGACAGTAACGCCGTGTTTTCGCCTTGAATCGAAAAAACTGAAATTCTAAGGAAGTGCATTACTTTCCTATGTAAACCTGGGGTTTCAAGACACGACTTGCATCCTCACTGCACATGTAACCGGCCACTTTTACATATACTACCATGCGAAGTGGTAGAGCTTTCTAGAGCAAGCCATCAATATTTTGAACCTAGTGCTTTTACCAATTAAATGGACCGTTTGTGGTAGCAACGACAATACGAAGATGCAAAGCTACGAAATGAACACAGTAATCCCCTTGCAATGAGAATTGGAAATCGGCTATTTCAGAAAGATATATTTATTCTTCAATGTTATAAAAAGCATCAATAGAAGTAACGCTATTTTGCACTTTGCATGAATAACTTCAGTTTTAATTATCTTAACATCATTTGTACTTTTTGTGCGCGTTTAAAATTTTTAACCGTTGCTACGCCTGTAAGACTAAATTCGTGGCGCAGATCGCAGTAGAAAGTGATCTATAGAGTGACTTGTATATCAAATCGAATCCCCAAGCATTCTTACGAACACGGCTTTGTAAAAATTCAAGGTGTTGTTCAAGAAGAGTTTCCCTGATGTTCCGAATAAATATTTTTTGTCTATCTTCATCTCTCCTGCACCATACGAGGTAATCCTTCAGATATTCTCACGGGGAGCAAGCAAAACCATAAGCAACGTATTTTGTATTACCTTATAAACAAAGCATCAAATTCAAATGCTAAAATTACCATATTTTAGTGATATTGTTGAATACTTGCTCTCCTACTGACTTACACAAACAATACCGTTATTGCTGTGTAGGTTGTTTTCTTCGATGGGCCTACACTGTAAATGCATTTTAACGGCAGATTTGTACGTACTATGGAAGTAACAGTAATCAGTAGAATGAAAATTGCAGGATAAGAAACGCTGCGGTTAAGGTAACATTGCTATTTCCTTTTGTCAATGTGTAGGGATGCAGTTAATGGTATCACTACACCTTGACAGTCTGTTTGCAAAGATTCCAGTGGCATGTCTGTGCAGTGCAAAGCAGCACATTAAATAGAGTAAATAACCTTCTACTGGCATTTTTAGAATGATAAGTTCATCAAACTTACAGGAAACAGCGTGATGCAAAATACTTATTAAAAATCAATACAATTCATTATACTCGGATTTGCCTTCACTAATATTCAGTGTTACAAACCAGAACATTCTGATCAGCTTTAATGAAAACCTAGAGTGACTATTTTTTTTGCCAGCAGGATAATATGAAAGTCTCAATGGTTTAATAAAAATAATTTCCCAATAAATTATTTTTGTTATCATTATTTTTATTATTCCGGCGTTGTACTTGATTGGTGAGCTGAAAGTGCTTGGCTGCTATATGAAAGTTCGGCAATTTATAGTCAAGGATTTTAGAGAGAATCGAATAAAAAGTAGTATTTTAACATTAGCTGTTACACTGCTCTTTAAAAATCTAAATAAACTAGATAAAAATGCTTTTATAATTTCTACCCTTCTACAGCTCAAGAGAAGCGGCACCTAAAGTAATAAAAATTTAGAAAAAAGTTGCAAGCAAATTCTCTTGGCATTCAAAATTGTACCTCATGGAAAAGAAAAGTTCATTTCTACTATAAGAAGAAATGAGAAATATCGAAGTCCTTTTTGACTGATTCAATCATCTCAGTATTCAATTCCTAGTCAATTTAACTATGGAAACAGGAGAGAAAAATAAAATTAGTGAAGATCTTTCAATAGATCCAGTTTTCGTTATTAGAGTAGCTGTTAGAAGAAAAGTATACTACTGTTGTCGTGTTTAATGCAAACACCAATACTAGTAATTTGTGAAGCACTTTTATTCTTAACACAGAAAGAAGTAACTGTAGTTATACTTACGAAAGCCATTGTTATTCTTATACTCGTTTTCTAGGGTGCGCATCAGATATAAAAAAATGAACTAAAAATCTTCTTGTACATCGCGTGAAATTTTTACATTCTGTTTCTAATCCACTAAAAATGTGACGTCTTTCTTTGATCAGTGATGGAACGGTTGTTAGAGTGCACATCTGCGGTTTGCTTCTAGTGGATTTAGTCAGACTTTCCATTTATTTGAATCAAGCGGAAGATGAAATGGATTCCTTCTCAACTAAATCCCATTCTTCTAATGAATTATTCGATGAAACTCGAGAAAATTCACCCTTTTTGTCTCCCTCACTTGCTGGAGGAAATTGCAGGTCGAAGTCATCAACTGGATCTGAAACTCCTGTAGTTGATCTGGTGGTATGTAACCGTTGCAAAAAGAGGTTCTTTCCAAAACCTCCAGAATAAATAAATAGAGACCAAAATTGTTTTATAAAACTATTGTAACATTTCATTGACCAAGTATGAAGAAAACCTCCTATGTTACTGAAGAAAAACCTACTTTTTGAAATAGCAAAGCTGGAAAAAATATACAGCAGAATTGCTACCAGATGAGGGGAGATAAGGAAAAAAGTGTCCCCAATATAAATTATTCCGTGTCGTATCACCAAGCTACTAGTCCACTGTGAAGCAGGTACCACAATCTTTTGCAAGAAAAGATAGTAGTTCGTGTAGAAAAGGTAGCAAAGGGAGGGAGAAATGGAACTTTTCCAGCATTCTGATGCCTTCCAAATGGTAATGTCACCATTTACTTGCAGGCTATGGAGCAGTAAAAGAATTAGAACTGCACCGCAGTGAAGCAAAAGTAAAATAGCTGAGGTTAACACTAGAATTCCAATACCAACTCTTATTATTTGTACTAAGCTTTTACACGAAAGAGTAAGTGCCACAATTCTTCGCCGACGAGGGTCTGTACCGTAATTTGCTTTAACATTACCAGAGTCAAGCGACACTTCCTTAGATGAGTCGCTTTCTTTTAACGAGGGATTGCGTACGCACTCAAATTTTTCCATTGTTTTCAAAGCGGAGCATTTTTTAGTACAAACTACATGCTGTGCAACAAATAGTATATTTAACTAACGCAAGTTTAACACAAGGAGTTTATAAAATTTCTGCCAAAATTTTTTTAGGAAAAATACAACTCTTTACAGTATATTTATTGAAGATCGGTTAACCAAACTGCAGGGCAGATTCATGCACGAACTTGCTTCATATACAGCAAATTCAAAGCATCTTAGAGAGAAGGCAAGCAAAATAACACTAAAAACCGTATTTATAAGTCAGCAAAAATCCCTACAGAAGGGTACAAGTGAATCTTTCAAACAATATTGCAATACTGTTTCGGTGAAGCTATTTTGAAGCACAAATTAAAAATAATTAGGCAGAATGACTAAAGAGGAGTCAATTTTCTTCAGATTAATGTACGGCTTAAAGGATTACAGTAAGCAGCAATACTTTAGCGATGAATTACAAGCAGCTTCCGTTTTTAAAATATTCATGGAGAGTAGCATTAAAATTGAGCAGTGTGTCACGGCTGCGCGCATCTCTTCATAGAAATGTGGAAGCTAGTTTTTGGTATTTCATTGTAGCAGCATTATACTTCTTAGAGTGCAAGTTAGTGGTAAAGTTATGAGTCGCACCGTGACGTTCACGGAATGCAACTCCCTTATGAAAATGCAACGCTTATGCAATTTCTTTTAAACGAGGCTGAATCAAAAGTAAGAAAAAAGATAAAACTAAACGAGTAGTGTCGGCCAGAGATTTTTAATGTTATTATAGTGCATTAATAGTGAAAATACCCAAATTGTTGTAGGCTAAAATTATGGTAAGCATTCAGGATATTATAAATTGTGAAGAATAAATACATTTCATCGAATAGTCCCTGGGGTTATCACCATCTGTTACTAGCCTAACCCCAAATTCATGATTAACCAGAAAGTTTTTCTGGTTACAATTTTGAATACCAAAATTTTTCCATAAAATTTGCTACAGTACTTCAATAAATTGTAAGTCGTAATCGCAACATATTTGTGAATCTTTCTAAGATTTACGAGCTGTACATGCGATAACTGTTTCTCAAATAAACATAATGCAATAAAGGCAAATCCACAAATGGAATATGTAATCAGCTATATTTTCTCTTTAACTACTGAATGCCGCAAGATTCTCTTGCCAGAAAGCAAAATTGTTTGCGCGTTCAAATTTGTAGAGCATGTTGGAGGAAGGTATAAATAGATTTCTTTACCATTTAACAAGAAACAGCAAATTCGGAAAGAAATATCTTAAGATGCTTCAACTCCTGTTTAAGATAATATGCCTTTATTTATGTAATGCCATTAGCGCTCATACAATGTTAAGAGAAAAAATGCAAAACTTAGCAATGAGCAAGATAAAATATCGATAGCAGTTATGTACTTTAAAAATAGGTTATAAAGTTACTATTCGTTGATACAATAGGGAATACTTGTCGTAATAAAAACTTTGGAAATGTTTTGGCATTTTTTGGGGAGGAGTTCCTCGTTATTGCGATAGGTTAAACACATTCACTAAAAGGGTTTAATGCTTTTTTACGCTTTGGCATAATAGAGATAAGAATAAAATTCGAAAGATTTTATGCCTGTGAAACGGTATGTCACTTTTTTGGCGGTTACCAATGAATCTGTGTAAAATTTACTTACGGGCGCTCTCTTTCAGGATATAACAATCAATTTCGCCATTCATTTTAAATACTTGATAGTAAGGCGATGTTTTCCGCGCAATAGCAACAAAGCGTGGCTGTTTAGAAAGGAGTAGCTTGTTTCTGAAATTTTGACGTACAAGAAAGTTATATTTTCTGTCGCACATAATTTGACATACATAGTAAAAGAAAAATACTAGCAACACACCGAGGCAAAGTAATTGCAATGCAAGGGCAACTGCCATGAGAACGACGCAACCCACTTTCAAATATCTATTGAGATGCGGCAGTTCCCATTCACTCTACGCAAAATGCTCGACTCAGATTTTCAGGACGAGCAAGACGTGCCAAACCTGTACGGGTAGCGGCGAAAGCGCAACCGTGCACCTAGTTCGTGTCCTATGTGCTAACATGTCATTTCACTGCTTTAAAGTTTCATGTTGGGAATAATTAAAAGGAATTAATTTTCAGTAACTGTAAGCGCTATGTAGCTGTCCCTTATGTTTTGCAATGACAGAGCATTGCTTTTAGCTTTGCTTTCTTGTTTTGCTTGTTCTTACGTCTTTCTATCAAGAAAATTCTCAGTATCTATACAAGAAAAGAGCATATTTATGAAATATAAAAAACAAGTAACTTGTTTAAGATTTTTTTCTATTTTAAACTTAGCTGCATTTGGTAAGCTGCTTTTTGACATACCATAGAATTTCTCACTTAATTCCTTGCGTGACAGTCCTTATTACTTCATATAATCCTCTCTGTAATCCATCGAAGTTAAATCGTTTAACTCTGATTGATGCTTTGCAAATAATTTTTTTTTCATAAAACCGTTTTTGTGAAAGAATTCTAAAACTTTCAGAAATAGATTTATGGAGGGATATAAATCAGTCATTGCTAAATGACCTGTAGACAGGCACTTTCATCATCTCCTTGCCCCCAGTCTTAAATGCCGCATCAATGTAGTTTCTTTATGCTATGAGAATATAAACTAAACAGAAAGTTTGTATTCTCGTCCAAATAAATAGCTCTTATATATGTTCTGTAGTTACTACGTTGGCTCATTGTGTTTTTGCCGGCAAAAAAACAAAAGGCTAAGTAAAATTTAGGAGTTGTAAACACTGTTTGTGAAAGTGGAGATTTTTTGGATCTCCGAAGTGACATAGAACGAGCGAATTATAGAAATAGGCTCCTATCTGTAAATGAGAGTTGATTTTTACCTGCTGCAATAAATAAGCAATTGAACAGAACTTGCGACAAACAATTCTAACAAGCTACGAAGAAACTTAAGAACAGGTAAACTAGAAATGTTTGGTAATATTTGAACGAGGGAATATTGAAAGATAAAACATGCGAATATAACTTATAGTAGGATTGTTGAATTAAAACATATATTCCTGCCTAATTTTATATAAACATTTGTCAGTAAAAAAGACTAGAAGAAAAAGACTAATCCGACTCACTCCCCCTCTAGTTTCGATTCCGCATTTACTTCTATGAGTATGTTAGTTATGAATGTTCGCGGTCGCGCGCCAAACAGTTGTATTTGTGCGCATTCAAATACAGACCTGGTCGACTCGTACTCCACTTTCCAACGCTAATCGGGTCATTCATTCGATTCCTACTTCTATTACTATTTTCGCGACTACTTCCCGTATGAATACTAATTAATTACTAACTCCTATCATATTGTTATTTCACCCTTATTCCTACCCTACTTACTCATGGTACAATTACTTAACCTATGCCTTAATTATATCGTTCACACTATAATTACTTCCCTAATATTAATTATCATTCTTCTATCTAAACTACCTACGCACGCTACAAATTTATTTGTTACACTGTTGCTATTAATTAACATTTTGTAGTTAGAACTTGTAGCGATTTTTTTGCGTAGCAGGAAAATTTTTTAGCAGGGCTTTACAATATGTTGAAACCCAAGCATGCGTTATGTGAATTAAAAGCAGATAAGGTAGAATTCCGTATAATTCTTTTAAATTCAGGAAAAAAAATTTGTTGAAATGAAAAGGTGGCACTCTTTAGGTATTTTCCAATCGAGAAGTTCTCGCATATTTTTCGGCTGAAATAAAATCTTAAAATAATGGCAAGTACCTTCTCTCCTTGATGTGTAAGTATTTCAAAAATGTCTTGATTTATAGATGCACTATTGTTATTAAATATGAAATAAAATTGCTATCCAAATTTTCTTTAGTTTTTCTTGCATTCAGTGTAAGAAAAGATACTGCAAGCAAAAGAATATATTCTCACAAAGGTGTTCGCAAGGATTATTAGCAATGATTTTACGTAGATACGCAGGAGCTCTCTTATTTTCGCAGATATTTAGCTAAACACTTATTTTACAATTATCCAGGGTATTCTGTATATTACTAGCAAACTTTTAAATATCAATTTAAAGATGAAATTAAGAGATGTAGAGTCTAATTCTCTTATTTTAAAAAACTATCAATGCCGTTGTGCTTACGTTAGATTTCAATTCTGTTTGTGGAACTATTCTATACTAGGTTTTTAAAAAATTGTCCCCGTTTAGGCTGGAATAGTGAAAAATATTTTTTCTTAGTTGTCTTTAGACCAAAGGTAATATCAAATGGGACATTATGCCGTCACAACTATTAGTATTGAGTTATTTATTATCTTATTTATACAAAGTAAAAGCAAGAAATACAAGAAAATGGGCCCGTTGCTGAAAAATTCCCCTATCGGTCATTAACTGAAAGTGCGCTCTTTAGAGTTCAATTTTTCAGAGTATCATTTATTATACATAAAGTTCATGATATCTCTGCCAAAGAAATTTCGGGAATAAGTTTCCATATATCAAATAAATTTATTTAATTTAAAGTTCATTTTTATCTTAAAATAGAGCCATAACTATACCCTTTGCTTGGTAGAACCCTATCCCTTGTCATACTGACTTTCGATGATGCTAATATAGCGGAAATTTTTCCTATCAGGCCGTGCATTGTAGATCTGCAAAAACATCTGGTGGCTGAACTGCTACTGTAAACAAGAACTTTCGTGCATCTAGATTTAACTCGTGCATTAGGAGCTTTTTCCTCAAATTCAAAATACAAACATGGGAGTGTTTTTGGGATTTTTTCCTTTGGCATTTCTACTGGCACTTACAGAATGCCTTGCAGCAACGGAGATGACAAATCGTATGTGTTTTCTTTCATCTCCAACAAATATGGGAATATTAACCAAGCAGTTCTTCAACTAGATATTGTGTCCTGCTTGCGCAAATGCTTTATTTAATGATAGGAAAGTATACTAGAGTATCTCAGATACACCTAGCTGAAAATCATTGATATTTCACGTTGTTTCACAGAAGCTCTGACAAAGCAGCTCGGCACCACAACAGGAGCTGATGATATCACCGCAGGTTACAATAACGTTTCGTTTAGCTCGTGAAGTGCGGCATGGACGCACTATCGTATCTAGCTAAAACTTGCGTAGAAACGAATTAAAGTGCATCTTTATTCCATCTAAGTGTTGTGTGTACATTTTTTGGGCAGCATGCGTGACAGCTCACAATTTCTACAGACAGGAAGGACTCCAGCATCCACTTGAGCCGTTGAGTGCTTCGGATGATATTACTGCAAAAGCGCTTTCGTTCATGAGGCAACGCTCGTCAGAGAATTGCGCACAATTCGCACACAGCCAAGCTCCACAGGTAATTTGTTTCTTCCCTCTTTTTTAGTTTTAGTTTTAACCTCTACACACCAGTGGAATGAGTTTACCCAAAAACTTAAAAGAACAAACTATAGGTCAAAATTGTAATCTATTTGAATGTGTACAGCTTGGAGAGAATCTCTACGCGGGTACTGGCGGTACCGATTGTAAAGATGCGGTTAAAAATTGGTATAATGAAATTGTTGATTACGAGTAAGAACAGCTAAATTTGCAGTTTTAGTGCGTAGCTAACATTACTTCCTCTATTATTTAACGAATAAGAAAAACTCACATATTACATTGCTAAATAAAGAGCGCATCAAAAAATTTTGCAAAAACACTTAATTTTTTGCGCTTAACAGTTTCAATGGCAAGTATGACGCCTCAAATTTTGCTCCAATTGGTCACTTTACTGCTGTGATGTGGAACAAGACAAAGAAGATAGGATGTGCCCGTACAACAGGCTGTGCATTGAACCAAATAGTTTGCAACTATTCCCCCGCTGGGAATGTAATAGCCTACGAAACTGGATACATATCTAAACCTTTTACGTAAGCAGAGTAATAGAAAAAATTAGAACTTAAAATTTTTTTTGGTTAATAACAGGTAAAGGTACATTCTAATCACACTATTATCACCGCCGTAGTAATATTAGATTGCACACCTACTGTAGGGTGGTTCATCTCGCCATAAACTTTTCTCTTCTTGATGTGATTTTCTTTTGCAAGTCAAGAGCAATGGCAGGAGTTATCAGCGCGGCACACTGCAAGTTCAATATTTCCCCCTCTGACCTCCTCAGCTCCGCCTATCAGTTACTTAAGGCCAATTTTGATCTCTGCTACTCTCCTTTTGTTTTGGCTTTTTTAAGACGATAAATCTATACCAACCATTACAAAAATGGGCACTCTCGAACATTTTCAGAAGTGTGTTGTTCAATGCCTTCCTGTCGTAGAAAGTCGAGCATGTATAATAGAATTCCTGTGTAGCAAGAGGGATGATAGTCCTCGGCAATTTTGCTTTAATGCAGGAAGGTCTCAACTAAAATCAGCATGAAACGATAAGCATCCTTACTCAGGATGTTTGCTGCAACTTTCCACACTATTTAATGTAGAATTGAATATGCCAAGCAGCATTCCTACAAAAATACTGACGATTTTGTTTGTTTCTCCACTCTTCAATGCCCTTAAAAAGTTTACGTTTCTTGCTTTCATAATAATTTTTAAAGAATGATATGCCAGCATCTATGCTTCTAAGTATATTTTAAAAGAAATGCTACATTGGGAAAAAACTTTTGAAATTTTCGCAAGAGTTGCTAGATATTTTAAAATCTCTTTACTTTAATCCTGTATCGATTTCTACTTGTTTAAAGAAAATACCATTTAAAGTGCCATAATATGGCATCGAATAAATGAGCCTGAAAGCTCTTTTGTCTTGTAATTTTACAGGGAATAATTGACAATTGGCATACCGTAGTAAATATTATAGCGATTATGAAAATGTTGTATTTCCTAGTCTCTTTCTCATTACTTAAATTGTCAAGTGTAGGGTATCATGCAACTTACGAGTAATGGCAACTCTAGTTAGTGCGGATCGATGCACTTGATTAAGAAGGAACCTCAGAGATTTATATGACACTGCTCACAAAGATGGAATGCAGCATCAACATTTAAAGATTGTCATCGATGTAGGAAAATTTGTTCATATATTGGCACTTAGGCTTCAAAGTATAAGTATGTTATAGTACAATACAAAATTTACAAAATGCTTGGGTGAAAAGGCGTATATTTACCATATCATTTTACGTTAAAAATATTTAATATTCCATTCAATTTATGACATTAATATTGATATATCACCAAAATTATTCAGCTATAATTTGTACTCTAGTCAAAACGCAATGATTGTAATGTTTTGGAGAAATTACTAGACAAATCTAGTGACTACAGATTATAAGTTAATATGAATATAAAAATTAATCTTCCAATTGCGAATCTATAGTGCCACGATATCGATACATCGGAAAATCCCCAAAAAGAACCTGCACAAATAAAGGTACTAACTAAAAATCTATAACAAGCATCGATAATAGGTATTTGAAATAAAATCATTCCCATATAACAATAAATGAGCAGACAAAACTTATCCCCACAATTTTCACAGCCGATGGAAGCTTCCGATACACTTGTGGAAAAAAGGGAATAAGAGGCGACGTTGAGTTTTGGTATTCCTCTATTATTTTTCTGAAAAAATAGTTTATCTCAGAAATGCGCGTTTCAAAGATTTCCTATACATTTTTCCGTAATTAAACTTTCCCAACACACTGCAGATTTGCAACAGATAAAACCAAAACATTAAAAAAATTAGAATTGATAAATGCAGACCGGCTACGATGATTTCGATAATATCGCTCCAGTGCTTTTCCTTCTGCAAAAGGAATGCCGCTAACGAACATCAGAAGAAACATTGTAAAAATTGGGCTAATGATAGTTGCCCAGCCCCATTTATCCTATTATACAGAACAGTACAATATGAAAAAAACCAACGAATTTAGAAAGTTGCAAAGGCTGGTTTATAATTTTAATGAAATCATTGCATAAAAGTAATTTTGAAATAAGAATTTCACTAATTCATCGACTGAGCGTTAAAAACATAAATTTTGTCGAAGCAACCATAAATGTAATCAAAATGAAAAATGCTTACTGAAGAAACAAGTAAAACAGGAATGCTTATAGTGAAAATAGACCACCATATCAAAATTTCTCCGAAATAGTTCTGTAGAGACATGTTAAGTAGCACAAAATTCATTGTTCACGGGTTTAAAATAAACTCTTGTCAAATGCATCGAGCTCATACATTTTTGAATAAAGCATAAAAAAAAACAATTTTGAAATGAAACAGTGCAGCAGGTAGAAGTTCGGTTAAAAGTAGAAACTCTACAGACATTTGTTTAAAACATTTGGAAAGATATTCAAATTTTACAATCGAACTCTATTTGGCAGAAACAACAAAAATAATGATACTTTTCCAAAACAGAGCAAATAACTACTCCACTATCAGCTGTTCAAAGGCAAAAATAAACATTGCATCAAACCGGATGCCTAGAGTATCTCCAAATTCCTATGACGCATGGTAAGCCGCTATTGGAAGAGTTTTTCCTAAAGTTCAATTTTTGAGCATCGGCTGTAGTCTGAATTACAAATCCAACAACAAAAAAGCATATTCCTATTATGGTAGCAACATTATTCGAGGGCCTGGCAGTGTCTCCAAGCGTAAATACCGCATTAAATGACACGACAAATACCCACCTGAACAGTAGTATAAAGGAAATATTCGTAAAGACGAAGTCAAATTAATTTTCCCTTGTGATTGCCCATAGAAATAGTCTAAGCAGGATTTTCAGTAAGTCTATAACCCAAATGAAGCAAAAAAAGAAGCTTCCTTGCACATTAGTTTACTCTTCCAAGAAACATTAATCGAAAAGGGTAAGCAAAATGATTATGCTTAAAGGTGAGACAGTGAGAACAGGTTACACAAAGAGTATGCATTGAAAATGATAAAACAACAAGGCATGTGCACGGAATGAATTTGCTATATGTCTAGCTTACATAATTTGAATTATCCAAAAAATTCCAAATCGGATGAAGTTGCTACGCATTGTTTCAAAGCGAGAATCGTGTCCACGTTTTATCACACGATAGAGCAGAAAACACCCTAATTCCAGCCTGCTGATAACAATTGCTGCGAAGATTGCAATTCGGTGAATTTCGACGATACCACCACCCCAAGCAAAGGGGATAAGTACGGCAGCAACAAAGCATACAGATCCAGTAATGTCAGTAAAATAATCTACTTGTAGCACATACGCGCAAATAAAAGCACTAAGATTAACCAAAAGAATGAAGAGAAATACAGCGAATAGGAAATGACTATCGAACAAAAAAATAGATTCAGCCATGTTGATCATCTCAAGTTCCTTCAACACCAAATGCTGCTATTAACTTTAGCATGCGATGAATTAGATTGAACCAATAAAATATTCACTTTTGGGGTAGTGAGGTGCGATGTTGAACAATAAATATTTCTTCGCTTTTCCGACCGTATCGGAGTTTTAATCACTGTATTTTCAAATGAATTTTATCTTCTGGGAATGGGGAGGTTCGGTAAGAAAATAATTTTCCGGTCCCGCAACTTACCTAAGAATTATCCAAAGAGTGCAATTCTTACCGGGGGAATGTTCGATATATTTTGAAAAATCAGACCAGATGAAGTGTGAATTATTGAGTGCAAAGGGAGGGATCGTAAAATTAAAAAAATAAATTTGTGAAGGAATAATATACTCTACGTAAGTCAGCAAAATATCTTTACCAAACAAACATTTTGGCTATGTAGAGGAATCGATACTTTTAAAACTCTTCGTTAGTGAGAGAGAAGGTAACTTCTATGGCTGCGATAATTTCTCTCAATGACTTTTTTCCAGGGAAATTTGCGGTTAAATTGTGAGTTGGTAAACTCCCCTTGTAAACACTACTATGTAGCGGGATTTAGCGCCAGTAAGTATTAAAAACTAAGCAATTTTTTTCAAGAAGAAAAACAAATGGTTTGTGAGTAGAAATGCTAAGCACTATTTCTTTGCAAGAAATTGGTAAGCAACAAAGAGGATTCCGAAGAATATTTCTACGAATGGAAATGCCCTGGTGAGGAGCTGGTTGATTTTGTTCAAAACTGAAACCAGCCTACATTTGAGAGATGTCTAACTTAAAACGAAAACCACAAAGAAAGTCGTAGCATTTTTTGAGAAATCAGTTAAAGGAACTAAGGTTGGGAGACAGGCGAATGCAGGGAATGCTAGTTTCGCTCACATTTTTTTGAGAACTCAAGCAGAAAGGCAAAATAATGAAAACGCCAATGTCAAAGCTCAAAACGTTGCGTATAATTTTATTTCATGTATATCTCTAGTTGTAAGTGTGCATCACAATGAAGAGCAGCTTATTTGCTCATTCAATACTTGTATCCAGCGACCATCGTTGCGTAAACATCAATTTCTGAAAGCAAAAGTCAAAGCGCATGGGAACTTTACACAATTTATCTTGCTCAGTTGGTAATTTCAGTAAGGCTAAAGAAATTCATGTAGCCCCACGCGAATTGCTTCCATAGGAATACTGTGGCCGCATTCGCCATTCATATAAGCAAATAAATATATATGAGTTTAGGTAGCATGGACTTGCAATATTTTCCGAGGGTATACATTCCAAACAATTTGTTTGAAATACCCATACATACATTGTTATTAGTCCTGTAATTAAAAACGTGCGTCTCGCAAATGTATCCATCTAGTTTATCCTAAATGCTGATTTAATACTCTCATAGTTTAAGGCTGAAACCATAAAATAGTGAGATTTAAAACGTGAGACCCCAATTTATTTTAGGGCCTGCATGCTTTCACTTGTGCGGAATTTATAATCCCAAGCAATTTTGTTATAATACGGACTCATGCGGTATAGCAGTGAAGAAATACCATTATAATATGTGCTATAGTTAACTCTTTTTGGAAAGAAATACTTAAACCTTCGGATAAATTTGACTTAACTTTCTGTTGACTGATTACACAAAGCAGAAATACGTGCAATTCGCCACTTTCACAATTTATAAAGCATAGCCATTTTATGTAATACCATGAAAACCAGCTGCTTTAAAATATGCAAGATCATCATTTTGCAATTATGTCTTTGGAAAAATATATGCAATGGAAGCAAATAATGGCATTACTAGAGTGAATAAATAGGAAACTATTTCAAAGCAGCAAGATAAAACATACACGCTAACGCTATACAACCTTTAAAATAAGACATATCAGGTCTGGGTTAAATTAGAAGTGCAAATATAAAAAAGCGCGTGCAAAACAGAATTTTTTATTTTATAAAGAGTTTGTTTAAGCAGTATACACATTTTTTAACAATTAGCTGAAGATTAATTCAATAAAAATAATTCATTAAAACTATGCAATAAAATTAGATGCTTGCATTAATTGCATTGCCTTGAAAAATAAATTTGATAGTACAAAGATAAATTTATATCATTGCACTGATAGCCCTTATATCAGTAGATCAGAATGTTAATTGAAACAAATCCGCTCTTAGCAAAAGCAAAATTGGCTGGAATCTGACTTTACAATTTTCTATTGTTTAAAAAAAGATACCGCTTGCTCAAAACCAGCTATTCATCGTATTTCTTGTAATTGTTTCAGTGAAATGAATATAATTGGAAAGAAACATACAACGGCTCTTTATTCCAAAAATATGTTTTATTTAGCACACTCCAGCGTTCGACTTTGCTGATGCATTTATGAAACTCGCTGTCCAAATTTGGCGCATACATATCACCGAATCGAGGCGAGGGTGACTTGCATTTCTGAATTTCATGGCTTCAATGAACTTTTTTTTCTGAGATTGCGGGCATCATTTGACAAAAAAGCGAATTTCTTTTATATGTTGCAGCCTTGATAAATAATAGCGATTACGCAAAGAATAGCAGACTGTTAATTAAAGGGATTTATTATGACATGCTAGATTCATAAATTCATATTTACTTTCTATGGTGCCATAAATTTATAGAAATTATCGAATTCCACCTGGAATATATTCTTGAGAATTTTCTGAATGAATTAGCCCTAAAATGGTAAAGGGCCTGAAAGCTCCCGCAGCTCAATTATCTCTCGATGGATGGGATGCTTTCCGCGCTTCTCTCGAGAGAATTGCATACTTTGATGAAGGTGCTATTCCTCGAAAAAGTTTTCCCCTGATGCAATCAAAAACCTCCTTAAGACATGCTGATCCTTGTAAACCAAACGAGACCTGCCATTGTTCTCTATTATTCGCATCCAGCCATAGTAGAAATACTGAATTTTTCGTGCATGGCACAGACCGCTTTAAATACATATGCACCATGCCGCACAGAGTAGAGCCTAGAGACCCAACTTTTAAGACTTCAGCATATACTCTACATTCGGAGAGCAAGTCAAACATTTTAAGCAAAATAAACCGGGGCACTGCAAGTTAGTTGCTGTGGCCGCTTAAAAAGAATATATATATTGTTGTTGTGAGTTTTTACAGTTTTTCTGTTATAACAGTTTGAATTCTATGACATATGATAATTACAATCTTTTTATTTTATTTTACCGTTTTGATACCTTGTATTTTTTTGTTTTTTTTGTGGTCGAACTACTCAGGAAACAATAGCAGGTCAAAAGGATCTCAAACATTAATGCGAGAGACAGAAATACAGACACTACCATTTTCCCCAGATGTTAAAGTGGGCAATTCGACAAATCAAGAAATATTCCAGCTTTCTGATCTTTCTTTTGATAACAATTCGATTTTTACTGAAAAAGAATTTAAAGCCATAAATATGAGGCTGAGTACAGCTGGAACTGGAATTGCTAGTACCGACACCATTCAAAAGATAAAGAAAACGTCTAATAAGCAAAGCGAAATACATGTAAATAAAAATCATAGAAATAATAAGAACAAAGTAAAAACTGATACCATCCACAGTACAGGAGAGATACAATACGTATGGAAGGCTGTTGAAGAGTTTATGGGTGTTCATAGAAGAGTTTGGCACGAAAGGACGGAGAGGCTATTTGCATCTCTGGATGAGCTAGAAGACTGCAACAAATTTACAGTGCAAAAGCATCGAATAAAAGCACTGCGTTTTTTTTTAAACAATCTTCGTAAATTTAGGAATAGCGTGGAAAATGACAAAGCTTATGATCAAAGAGGTTATATTATACATTCAATTGGCGCAACAGAGGGGGGAATTTATGTGAGCAGAAGAAAGAAATTACATTTGCAAAGAAAAAGTAAAAATGCTGAGGCGGCAAAACTTTCCAGACCTTTTGATTTTCAGTCCATAGACAATATAAAATATTCATATCCCGAATCAACAGAGATGCAGAAAACAAAAACAAAAAGATTTCGAGCAGCTAAGAACTTTACTTCGATACGTTTTCAACGACAGCAGCAAGAATGGGAAAAAGTAAGCTTAAAACGATTTTAATATGTTGGAAGTATAAAAGCAGCAGCCAAAAATCTTTTTTTACTTGCTGCGCTGTTGAAGAAAGGGATTGCTGCGTCATTGTACACAAAATTTATTCACTAGCATTGAATTTTTGTACATGTGTTTACCGCGGGGACAGGCAATTAATCTACTCTTCAATTCAGTTGAAGATTCCGATATAAAAAAAGAAAAAACTGTAGAGCAGATTTTTTCAACTGAAATGAATAATCACTTAATTACTGAAGAATCAAAACCTTTACAACTTTCTAGTATAAACCCCTGTATGCGCCATATCGTAACCATTCAAAAAATACTCAGAGGTTGCTTTCTTCAAAGGGTTATGGAACGTGGTCGGAAAAAATATTCGGCAGTGATCAAAGAATTGCAAACCATACGTCCACAGCAGCGAATCTTGTCTACGGTGGAAGCTGAAATGGCAACTACATCTTTACTTGCGAAAAACTCAATGATAGAGAATTTAGCAGGCACACTAGTGGCACAAGTAAGCTTATATTTTGCCTTAGCAAATGTAACACATACCACATCAATCCACCTGTGCAATTTAATTAGGCATCCTTCCCTTTCACCAATCGTGAAAAGCATATACAATTGATTACACAAAATTAGTGTATTTAAATTTCACGATCAGTGCATATTTGATCGGAACTTGTAACAGGGACTAGATGAACTTTCTAGAGGTTTACTTTTGCAAACATCTGTTAGAAACATAGAAGAGGAAATCAGCAGAATCACGTGGGAAAGAGAAATGAGGGAGGCCAGAGAGTTAGGACGAAGACAAGCAGAAAATCGTCTCAGAGAAAGGGAAAATATTGTTCATAACAGATTAAGTGTATGTTACCATCAATCGGTCGATGTAATTTTGGATGAACTACTGAGAGATGGAGTACATATCTCCGCGAAATGCAAGGTACGAATACGGTTTAGATGCTCATTTCTCTCCCAAGCTTCCTACGTACACAGTCTGCTGTTGCAAAAACAGTAAAATGGAGGAATTAGATGTGGAGCAGTGCTTCTTTTCGAAGTAAAACCAAAATGTATATTTATCACTGTCTTGTTGTTTCAGGTGTTAGATCAGGAAAAATTTATAAACAGACACTTTGTAAGTACTCTCAACATCTCGGAAGAAAAGCATGTCCCTCATAATAAGATAGTTCACGAATTAGTCCACCACACTGTAATCCCAAGTGTTGAAACAAAACTTCTACGAGAAAGATGGACTCTTCTAGCGAGAAGACATAAAGTGGCCGCCGACAAGGCATTAGAAAGTTGTTGCATCAACTTGTGTAAACGGTTAGATGGCTTTCCAGTAGAATCAATAAATAGGAAAACAGAAGAGGAGGTACAGGATTCCTAGTTCTATTTGAGTACTTTTCAGTTGAAATCCTTCTCATGATCGGCAGCTAAAATATTCTCCGCTTTGTCCAGATACACTACAATGAACCTACATAAAACTGTTCTCAAAGATTACATTTCGCCATGGCTGCAGCTACATTTTATAAACATTTTATTGGCATGAGCCCATAAGCAAAAATATTTTGATTTAATATTTTTCATAGCGTTAAAGCATTCATACAGAAAATACAACCAAGTAAGAAGTGCCTATGAGCACAAATTTAAAGTAGAGAAAAAATACTTCATGCAAAGTAAGAGACAATACCTGATGGTTAACCATAAAAAAATGCCTACCCATTTATGAAAGCATAGAGTATTGCCTTGCATAATTATTTAGAAAACATTGATCAGTATTTCCACAAGTGTTAAGGTATACCAGCGAATTTAAAATAGTAGGGATTCGTTTCCATTTTCCCCTCAAAAACAGAATCCCTATGCCACCATAGCAACAAAAAAGTACAACGTATTCCTGCTTTCTATACATTAAACACAAATATATCAGTCCGTAATTTTGATAGTTTCAATGCAATCTTTCCATGCTAATGCCTGCTGCGTCATCACTAACTTTCTCAACCCAAAGGATCACCCGTGGTTGTGTAAACGGTACCAACGACGAATCATTTTTGCTCAATTTTTTCTTTTCTGCGTCCATTGTGCTAACATCAAAGCAATGATCCAGGCAATTGGTAGGATCCAGCGATAATACTTCTTGCACGACAGACCAGAGTGAATCTGATAAACTCGTGCGTAGCCAGCCCATCTGCAAATAAAGTTATATAACACAGAGCAAACACTATTTAAAGTAAATAAAAAAACAAAACAAAAGAACCTATAAAAAGGAAAATTTCAGTATAAGAGTACAAATAATGCTTCCTTAAAACTTAGCACACACTTGGTGGGTAGAGCATCCTTCGCACTATAAACAAGTAAATCGCATTGATGCATAGTACACACCTCAAGTAAACAGGATACAAAGGGTTTCAATAAAGGTAGGGTCATTTGCTGCGAAGAGAGGTGCATAAAGCACCCTAGAGCCACTCTGGCTGTTTCAGAAACTTGTGGAATATCACTGGAAGAAGGCTCCAAATACGCATCAGAATGGGCCATGGCATTAGAAGAAGGCGCTTCACCATTTTTACGGGGAAGAAGATTCTTGGATGCCTGTGTGGTATCCACAGAGATAAGAGGCGACTCTGTGGACGTGTTTTGATAGTCGATGGCAGACCCCTCCTTCACCAATGGCCCAAGAGGTTTGAAATAATCATAGACCAGAGAATCATGCATTTCAGGAGACTCGGTGGCCTCCTGAGGTATCACAAAGGCTTCCACAGAAGCCTCTGTCTCTGGGAGAGGGCCATCATCAGCTTCCACGGCTTTACCAGGAGGAGGAGTGTTCTGAATAAGACAGGAGGTACGCGCATGATAGTCTTCCATTTCTTCATCATGGCGGATTTCCTTCATAAACGACGAGGAAGTGGACCCGGAAGAGCAAAGATCACTGGGACGTGTATCCGAGTAAGAGACCATGCAGCCACGGTAGGTTTCCTCAGAATCGATCCTGTTTACAGAGAGAGATTCCTGATCCATCCGAGGCGCGCCAGCAGGTGTATCACTCCCCTTTTCTGGCTCCATGTGGGCAACACTCGAACCTCCATATTCAGACCTACCAGCAGCGTCTCCAGGGGATGTTTCCTTCTCTGAAGCATCCACAGGATTAGCGGACGTCCCTACAGTGGGAAGAGAGGCCAGAGAGGCCTCCAGGGTTCCCTGGTTTCTGGCAGCGGCCTCCTGCGCTTCGGAGGGACTCTCCGCCTGCACAGACCGAGAGTTAGGGGGTGTATCGCTGGTAGCAGAGGGGGGACATCGCGTATGATAGGGGACCGACTGTACATACCGATGGTAACTCTCTGTCTTCCCACCCGAATAGGCTTCCCTATCCAAAGGCGGAGGGGGGGCATACGGGTCCGGCAGGGGCAAGGCAGGGGTGGGTGGATGCGAGGGAACGTAGGGAGAATATAACAAAGGATGAGGGGATCCAAAGAAAGTATCCCCCCCATTGACGGGTACATCCCGTTTTGTCTCATGCAGCCGAGGACTGACATTCACCTCACGACGATACATCGAGATTTCCCCATTTTGCATCTTTCCCGTTAGGGTGGTAGGCATCGCCCATGGCCGCTTGCCCATCCCTAGGGATCCTGCAAACGCTGGAGGAGGCGGAGACATCGCGTTCAGCTGGGGAGAGGGGGAGGAGGCCTCTGCTGCCGGGGCATTGCCTAACGATTTTAGGGGTGGTATTAGAGGACCCACAGCCACCGTCGAATCCACATCCTTCACAAGGTTTAGGAATAGATTCTTAATACCCACACCATACTCGGGTGCGGTGGTATCCTTCACCCTCTGGAAAAGATCTTCACCAGGGGAACGTGCGTAGTCCATAGCCGATAGCTTCGATGGATGTACACTAAGAAGTAACTGAGATAACCGCTCTTGCTCTCCATCAAAGAATCGCCTCAAGGGATCATGGCTGCCCCCCCGCACTTCCACAGAAGGGGCAGTGCTCCTTTCATTGGAAGATCGCTCGTTCATTGTGGCCAGAGAAGGATTCACACGCGTGCCTTTGGGTATATTCCAAGGTGCATGAGAAGTATTGGCTGAGATAGGGCCACGTGTAGCTGTTGGAACCGCAGAGGGGGAGGGAAGGGGTGTGGCCATCGCGGGAGGCACGTGTGGCACCCCCTCCCCCAGCAAGGGGGAAGCGCGTGAAGATGCCTCGCCATAGCCATTCAAACGTGTGAGCGATTTTGTATAACTCTGTCCAGAAGTGGCCGCCTCGGGACGCTGTTTGCCCTTTACAGAGGGTGGAGAATGGATTTGTGCATCAGCAGGCGAAAAAAATCCGAGAGAGTGTACAAACTGCCAATTTCCCAACAGTTTTCGTTTCTTGGAGTGACGTAGAACGGAAGGATGTCCATCCAGAGCTGTTTGGTCAGATGCATAAGGATAGAGCTGCATTTCTGTGGCGGCAAGAGAGTCTTCCACAAGTGAATCAAAAGCTTCATACAGCCACCCTGTTGTTTGCGTCTTGACAGAGAGTTCAATGGTTTGACGTAAGTAACGCATCAGCGAAGAAAGAAATAAATCCGCCGCTCTCTTGATCCCTCTTTGGCTGAGTTTGTAGCCTTGTTTTGGTGGGAGTGATGCTTCTTCACAGGATTCCGAAAATGCTGCCGCAGGGACAGTGAAGGGGAGATTTCCCTCTACCAAGGCAATGATATCCAATGCAAGGTGCTCACATGTTAGACTACAGAGGGAAAGAGCCGCTGCAAAAATGAGATATAACAAAAGTTTGAGGGGGGGGGGTGGAAGAGGAGGAAGAGGAAGAGGAGGGTGGAAGAGGAGGGGAAGGAGGAAGAGGAGGGGAAGGAGGAAGAGGAGGGGAAGAGGAGGAAGAGGATGAGGAGGGAGGAAGAGGATGAGGAGGGAGGAGGAGGAAGAGGAAGAGGAGGGAGGAAGAGGAGGGAGGAAGAGGAAGAGGAGGGAGGAAGAGGAGGGGAAGGAGGAAGAGGAGGGAGGAAGAGGAAGAGGAGGGGAAGGAGGAAGAGGGTGTAGATAGAAGGAATAGAAAAAGGGAGATAAAAAAGAGAGATTAGAAACAAGACCCATGAAACAGAGTAGAAATGAAAAGAAAATTTGAGAGGTGTACCCAAAAATAGAAAAACAGCACTAAATATCAAAAAGCAAAACCCACAAGAAGAAGAAGAGGGAAAAAATTACAAAATAGAGAATGGCAGGTACCTTTAATCACAGAAACAGGGACTTGGATATCAGGACAGGCAGTTTCTAAATCTAAGACGGAGGCTGCCAGAGAAAGGAAGGTCTTCAATTGATTTCCTAACATCTAATTCCAAAAGATTCAAACAGAAATACAAAGAAAAGGATAGAAAATGGTGCTCTTCCCATCTCAAAGCAAACAAAACACAAACGTATGCAACAAACAAAAAAGAAAACTCTACAATGATTCAAAGATAGAAAACATCATCCCACCAGAGAGGTCAAGAAAAACCAAGGAGTGAAACCCTCCCAACACAACTGCTCTCTATCAAGAATAGAAAGATTCCAAGAAGATTCAAAACGTACCAAATGTTTAAAAAGAATCATCTGACAGCCAAGTTCCAAAGTATTTCGAAGAAGTTCAAAGCCTGTATAGATGTATACATTTAGACTGTGAGATAGCAAGAAAACTTTACAAAGCTTCTCTCTAAAAATCAAATCCAAGTAGAACGTACCCAGACGATTGAGAAAAAGAAAAGGTAACCGAAAACCTGAGATCGTTTGCAATGAGAGAATCACATTACAGACCACAGCCAAGATTTCAGAAGGAAGCCATGTTTCTGAGGGTAACTGAAGCACATGGAAAAGAAATAACAGGATACAGATCCTCCCTCACTCCATTTCTTATTCTCAGTGTTTCTCCCTTCTATTTCTTTACATTTTCTCTCTTCTCTTTGGATATAGGCTCTTCCTTATGTGCTGACTCTCCCTCCCACCCCCTTCCTCTCTCTCTCTCTCTCTCTCTCCTTCCCACCCCCTTCCTCTCTCTCTCCCTTTATTCTACACAGACATTCCCCCCTCTCTCTCTACCTATAAAAAACTCTCTCCCTCCCCCCTCTAACATCTTACCAATGCTGTTAAAGCGGTCAAAGAGGAAGTGGAGGCTATAGCAATTTCAATAAATGGCTGAATCCATTTATGGAGTAGCATTGCATCTCTATACGCATTAAAACGAATCGTTTCTATATGGGTATCAATGGCCCTATCCTGGAGAACAAGCGGACCCTCCTCCATCTCTTCCTGATCCAGAGGCAGGGAGAGAGCGTCAGAGCCATGCCCCCCTTCCTCATCTCCCTCCGCTTGGAGTACCTCTGGAGCCTTTTTATCACACTGAGGCTCCTTCTCTCGTCCAGAGTTTCTCTCTAACCCAGAAGCAGTAAAAGTATCAAGTGTACGTACACCCGAGGCCATAGAGAAATTTTTATAGGGGGATCCGGAAGGTGGCTGCGAGAGGATGGAGAACACATCTGGATTCTGTGTAAAAGAAAAAGAGACAGGTGAAGCAAAAGGTGTATCCACATGCGACATCGTCTTCGTTCGTGAAGGCATGGATCGGCGGTTAGGAGGGGAAGAGAGGGAGAGATACTCGGGTTCTACCCGCTTAATTCGAAAATATGAATCATAGAGAGAAAGAGAGGCAATGCGTTTGCTGGGTTGATAGCTACGACGTTTTGTGGGATGTCCCTCCTTAGTAGAGATTCTTCTGCTGTGGATAGTCTCTTCTTTAAGTGTGTGGATGTGTGTTTCCTGCTTTGCTTGCCATGGAATCTCTTCCTTAGGAGAGAGAGAATCGAGGGCTGTAAGAGGGGATGCCTGCGTGGCCGTTGGAAAGGGAGAAAGGGAAGCCATAGGAGAGAGATTTCTCTCGTGAGAAGGAAGCTCCCCCTCTGGCCGAGACATCGCTGCCAAGGAGGCCTCGAAAGGAGAGGCAGAGCTGTCTCCATGGTCCATTGTTGAGGCAGGAGAGCCTATAGAATGTAAGAAAAAAAAGAGAGAGATAAAAGAAGAGAGTGAGCGGTTAAGAAAAACTCTGTGAAATCTGTACTAAACAGACAGAGGGAGAGAGTGTGTGGGAAATGAAATCCTTCTAGGAAGGAGGGAGAATAGCCTCGTAGTGAAGTGTGTCACACGAAGAGAGAGATGTGAAAGTTTGTAAAGATGAATAGTTAGAGAGAAGCGCTCGTAAGTTGAGCCAACAGGCAATCAAAAAATAGCACTCCTATGCGATTTCTCTATCTGGAATTTATTTCATGCATAGCCTCTCTACATTTCCTTGGTTTGCAAAGAAATGTAGAGAGAAGAAGAAGATTAGAGATGGAGAGAGAAGAAGAAGATTAGAGATGGAGAGAGAAGAAGAAGATTAGAGATGGAGAGAGAAGAAGAAGATTAGAGATGGAGAGAGAAGAAGAAGATTAGAGAAGAAGAAGATTAGAGATGAAGAGAGAAGAAGAAGATTAGAGAAGAAGAAGATTAGAGAAGAAGGTTAGAGATGTAGAGAGAAGAAGAAGATTAGAGAAGAAGAAGATTAGAGATGAAGAAGATTAGAGATGAAGAAGAAGAAGATTAGAGATGTAGAGAGAAGAAGAAGATTAGAGATGTAGAAGAAGAAGAAGATTAGAGAAGAAGAAGATTAGAGAAGAAGAAGATTAGAGATGTAGAAGAAGAAGATTAGAGATGTAGAGAGAAGAAAGCTAAAAGTGTAAGAGACCTTCTCACATGTATTCTCACCAAAAAGATAATGTCCTGTATCGGATAATGTTTGAAAAATTGGAAGGATCGTCCGCTTCATTGGAAATTCCATTGTATTCGAAACCGTCACCGTAGGACTCACAGAAGCTTCCTGTGAAGCAGACTGTAATACACTCTTCTCGAAGGGTATCTTCATAGAAATATTGGCATCAGAGGCATCATCCTGCTGCATTTCTGCTGAGGGAGTCTCTGAAAATTGTACAATTCAAGAGGAGTATATTAATCATTTCAAAGAAACAGATACACTTTCAAAGATGTCTCTCTCTTTCATCTAGACCCTCTTATTACCCAATTTCCTCCTCTCATCTCTCACCTCTCCCCCTCTCTCTCACCTCTCTCCCCCTCTCTCTCCCCCTCTCTCTCACCTCTCTCCCCCTCTCTCTCACCTCTCTCCCCCTCTCTCTCACCTCTCTCCCCCTCTCTCTCACCTCTCTCCCCCTCTCTCTCACCTCTCTC